>JAVSBS010007950.1:66535-133651 GCA_033124195.1 Coracias cyanogaster | reverse complement strand
CACAAACCGCAAAACATCTACCCAAGAGCAGGAAAGGAATACCAAGAGGTCATAAGGTAGAAACAAGGGTCTTGTTAGAAAGCAAGAAACCCCCCTGTCGCTATGGGGGTTTTTTGCACCCATCATGATAAAGACTGGTTCCCAATAAGATTTGCATATTGATGTCTCTTACTGATCTCTCTGAAAAGAATCTCAAGAGGAAAAAACATAGTGTTTCCTTGAAGAGATGGAACTAACATTTGAATGGAATTAAGGGTTTCAAAGCTGCACAGAAAGGAAAAGCAAACTCTGTATTTTATTAAGATTATAGAAATTTTGTTGAAATTACATATAAAATTGTTTTCCTTTAGTCTTTAAAGAAGTTAGTTAGCATTGAGGAATGAAGTATTTTTGCATTCAGCTCAATGACTCACAAAACAGTTCGAGGAAATACTTAGTCTAGAAGCAGGGTTTTTTTATACAAGCCTTTCATCTGACTCTCTTATCGTCCTCTCTGGTAAAGTAAAACACATTATTTTTGTTCTCAGTTGTTTTGCAAGCAATATGTCACCTCTAGTCAGAGTACTAAATTGAAAAGCATTCAGTTCATTCCTTCATTCCTTCTTTAATCAAGATCATAGAAGAGTTCCTTGAAGAGAGAGAAGATAATTTACTAGGGAAGGAAGCATTTTTTTAAAGTCTTAGTGGCAGAATAGAAATAGAAAGGAGATATTTTGGGGTTTTTTATTTTTATTTTGTTATTTAAGATTGTGGGGAAGAACCAAAAAGGATTTAAACAACCTGCTCTTTGAGCCACATTCAGAAGAATAAGTTATACATCTAAGGTCTTTGTATCACTAAGATGAAAAGTTACTTTTCCAAGTAACTCAATCTGGGATTCAGATACAGAAGCTTCATCCTAGACTGATGCCCTTAATTCATGTTTGGAAAGATTGGAATCTCATCATTTCCAGATACACCTTGTAGCCATGGTGAGGCTTGCAGTGTACCCATGAAGTCATAGATTAGTATGGGTGGAAGATACTCAGAAAAATACCAATTTGAACTTATCAGGCTGAAATACACCCCATCATCATGAAACATGAGGATCTGGCATTGTGTTTTTTAATGCAAGTGATCATGTTGCTATCCCTTGTGGATAACTCAGTTATCATGATTTGCATGATATATGGCAATTTGCTAGGCTAACTTCATTTTTACTCCTGTATTCGTGGAATTAGGCACGAATTTGCTGCCTCAGTTCCACGGAAGGTGAATAGGTATTCTTTTAGTCGGCCATTTGCCACAGTTTCCCATTTTATAAAAGATTAGTGTTTCTCCTTCCCACGCAATTCTGTAATAAAGTCTGCTAATAATTAAATGAGAAGATTCAGTCATTGACTGATTAAGAACTTAGGAATATTATTTTAAATTGAATGCACTTCTGTCAAGTTTTATGGCCATTTCTGATTAGTTACATGCATGTATATATATCTCTACAGGTATATTAATATACTAGCAGGCTAGTAAGACAAATGGACCCTGGACATTTGTAAAATACAGGCAGCCTTACTAAAGGAAAATTGAAATCTCATGGTCTGCCTTGGCAGGTTCGTCCAGGTTATGTGCACGTTTGAAGGGAAGGATGAAATGAGAGCACCAGATGACTAGATCGCAAGATGTGGTTATATGGCTGCATAATCACTCCACCACTTCTGCAATGTATCCACCTCAAATCTGTTACATTACAGTACAAATTAATCAGCTTGGAGATTCTCAACATCCCACCTGCCAAGGAGGCAAAAAGCTAAAAGACAGTGTTAGTGGACTAGATATTACAAAATAGTAAATAGTTTTCTATCAGATTTTTAGCAAAATGGACATGCTTTCACAAAAGAAGTAGAGCAAACAGCATTTTCTGTCAGAAAGAACCATTTCATTGAACAGTTTATGACCAGTTTAACTGGCACCTGAAGTTTGTAACTTATAGAGAATATGACCCTCAACATTCGATGTATTACATATAGATAACTACAATCTAACACTGTATGAAATGGATATTCTATAAACTCAAACATAACATTCAGCTATTTCATCATTCATTCAATCTATTTTATAATTCCTTATCCAAAAGAATTTCTAATTGAAAGCACCTCATTTATGTTTCACTTACAAAGATAGAAATTTTTTACTACTATAAAATAAATTTCAAGTTGCTTTCCTGTTAACATGATCTGAGTACTGCCAGACAAGGAAAAAAAGATAAAGAATATGGAAACAGCAACATTAACATTTAAAAGAAAGAATCTCATCCTAAACTGACAGCACTTTTATTTTGCCTTGACTCTCTTTTGGCTTATGGAGTAAAATACAGGATTATATGTAAAGCTAAAAACACATGATTTTTATTATTATTATTTCTTCCAAAACTCTTGTAGTGACAAGCAAATGAAAGAACATGTTTCACTATATCAGAAGAATTCAAACTACAGAAAAGTAGACTTGTCACTTTCACTCCAGAATTAAATAAGGGGTGGCATATATGTCCACTCCCTCAGGAACAAGCTAAGTAATAGAATTGATCTGTTATTGCCTGGTTTCACTTAAATGCCCACTTATATCAACGCAGAGGTGTACAATACTCTGTATTTTTCAACTCTTCTCAATTTACGTCTTGCACACCTGTATGAGGAAGCAGTAATTTGCTTGTATTTGTTTCATTCCTCAACAAAGAATATTAATGTGGGGGTCTCTTATACTTCTGTATTCTGTATTGTTTATATTGATAACTAGGAAGGGGATAAAATCCTGACTAGTTTATTTGTGGACAAAGCATTAATATTATTCCTAGAAAAACATGCTGAAATAAAAGTCAACCACCATTCTGTCTGACTAATAATATAGGATATAGATACGCCCAGACAAGTGCAGGTACATCTCTCATACAGATATAGTAGAAATTATGACAGGAAAGAAGCGGGGAGAACACCTCTGATTGTTTTTAATCACTGTGTTGATGTTGTGAAAGTCACAAACCTCTTTATCTTTCTGCACTTCTTAAGGAATTAATGACTAGTTGGTATTAATGGGCCTCATCTTCACCTCTGATCATTAATTCTTCATTTATTACTCCTCAGAAAATGCATTGAATTTTGATCATTACTGCTTAATTGATATAATACCTGACATTTATTAAAAGCTCTTGTACCTACAGCTCTAAACTGACACAGAATTCTCCAAATTGTTCTCTCTTCTGTGATTTATTCAACCATCAGAGTCCTGCTAGTCAGTATAATGAAGCAGTTGCCTGAGGTCTTGGAATAGCATAGCATCAGGTTTCAGGAATATTGCTGGTGTAAAAGCTACTGTATTTAGTTGTTGGGACTATTATATTTTCTCTTTGTTAGGTGTATTCAGCCTTTTTTTTACTAGTTAAGCATGTGATTATGTTGTTATCAGTGTAGCTGCAAATATAACATCATTCAGCAGTTAGAGATTCAAAACAGTTAAAACAAAAAGAATATGAAACACGAAAATTAGTAATTAGTTATTTTGTAAAACAATTAGATATTCATGTGTCTTTCTGAAAAACAGTGGCAATTAAATAGAATGAGAAGGGTTACGTATTTCTTTCTAGCTTAACTAGAAAAATAAGAGGATTAAAATAAAATAATGAAATAAGATAATAAAAACAGAAAATTACAGGAATACTGTACAGTAGAAATGCTAGTAGTACTAGAAAAATATGTTGGAGAAGTTAATGTTTATCTGTTTTCACAAGTCATTTTTGACAGCCCTCACGGAAATAACTTCAAAAGTAAATGCAACTACCAACCCTATCATCCTATAAAAATCAGTAAAAAAATTATGACATTTACTAAAAGAATGATTTCTCTTCAACTATTTTTTAATTCGTCCCATAGAATTCTACAACCAGCATATAATTCCTATTAAAATCTAGAAGCTTGTTCAGACAAAGGGTATTTAGTTCATCAGGACTTTTTCTGCAAAAGTAAGTTCTTGTTGCTCCAATGTTCACTTTCAGGTTTTAAATACTATTGGAAAACACTTGTACCTTATTATGTACGTCAATAGCAGCAAAATATTTCTTAAGTCTGGAAGTTAGTTGAGAGCTGCTCTGTAACTGATGCAGAAGTGTTCTCTTTTTCTTTTTATTGGTGCTTCCCATCTCTCAGGGAAAAAAAATACCTCGGAAATATCTTTGCCATCTTCTGAGAGACTTTATAAGACCTGCATTATAAAATGTCTTAAAATTGGTGCTGCTTGAAGGAGGAAAATTGAAAGAAGTGATGAAGCATGATTGCCCAGGATTTTTAAGCAGTTTGTACTTTGGGCATAGCATAAGCAATTTTATTGGAGGAACAGTTCCATACTGTCACAGTAATAGCGACTGAATCATTTGAGTAGATCCCTCATCTGTATCACTGAGTTATTTGATTCCAGCTCTTTTGTCCCAGCTGACATGGAAGAAAAACTATTTCTCTGGGGGTGTCAGCAAAGCTACCAGTGCTGCCACACTAACTCCAGCTGGGGACAGCTGGAAGCTGAATCCTGTTCGCAATCCATGTTCACTCCGCTCTACAGTTCACTCTTCCCACCTTTTTTCTGCAGTCCGCTGCATCAGACTGAAGGTAGAAGTTGCGCATGGCCAGCTAGGACACCACATAAAAAAAACTCATTTGGCCTACCTTTCCTCCCAGAGAAGAAGGGGATAGTAAGGAGGAAGACTTTCTAGTTTTTATCTTCATTTGTTCTGAGAACCAGAGGTTTTTCTTTGATTCCTCAGCAGAATAATATGGCATTTCCCCTAACACAGCTTTGTGGCATAAGTCATTATTCTAGTGTAAGGGGTGATCTCAGAGGCTAGTGCTGAACTATAATTTCATCTAAGGATCATTCCTCTATACTGTACCTCAACGAGTATGATTGCAGTCTTAATTCTGTGCTTTCTTGAGAAAGTCCAAAACACTCATTGTAAAATATCATGTTGTATTTGCTCTAAAGCATTGTGAATTAAGCATAAATGAATATTCTAGCGAATGCTTTAAGTGAGAATACATGTCTAAACCACTTTTTAGTTTCTTACTAAGTTCCTGAAGAAATAGAAAGCTTGCAATTTCATGTTCATACCATCCTGGCATTCACATGAATTTGTCCTCTGCATACTTCTAATCTTTAAAGTTATCAAATTTTGTGGAACTTCTGAGATTACATTTACCACTGAAGAAAACTAAAATAATGAAGCATTTGTAAAAGACGCAGTGATAAAATAAACTACATTTCCTTGTAAATGTGTATGTTTTCCTCCTGTCCTTACCGTGCTCCCTTTTCCTACTCAACCACCTTAAATATATTGTGGTCTCTGCAATTTGCCTTTTCACATGCAGAACTCCTATAGAACTGCTGAGCAATTTAATTCAGGATAGCTTCATTTCAATAAAAGTGAAGTATCATTACTGGTATTTAATAAGGGTAGAAGTGTAATGGCGGTAACAGCATCTCACAAGAATACGACATGCTTAACTAACTCCTTAATGTTATAAAACTTAATATAATAGTATAAGGATGAGCAACTTCATTAAACATTTTCCTGTGATACTTCAAGTTATATGCCAAATCTTTCACAAAAACGGCAGTTTCAAGTGTATAAATCCTACAGAAATAATCAATTTTTAACAATAATTCTTGAGATAAGATTAATATGTATTTTAGAAAGCAATAAAACTAAAACCTGAGCTACACCAGAGGTTCCAAAAATTTGCTATGGAATCTAATTCTAAGTAGTACAAAAACTTGCAATTCACTTGAGTGTATCTTTCTAAGGCTGTATTCAGGCGAGACGCTGCTGTCACTAACTGAAGTCTAGCATAGGGGAATTCCCAATTTAGACTGTGCATGTGATTATTTTTTGTGGACAGACACCTAATATAAGGAACAGGCATGTCGTTTAGAATAAAAATGGAGCAAATTGTCAAATTAGCTTTTAAAAATGTATCACATATAGGGGATACCTGCTGATCAACTAAAAATGGCTTTAAACATCTAGCAAAAATATGCAAGGTTATTGGTGTAGTTCAGGCTAATACCAGAGTAATGAACTGCTACAATTTTGTATTAATATTTCATCTTTAATTTCAGATGTTGGGCCATATATTGTAATCATTTGTCTTTATACTCTGAGGCTACAGTAGCTAAAGCATATTATGTGCAGTCCTCCCTGAACAATTCTTAAGTAGTTGTGTAAAATGGTAATACTTTAAATGCTGAAGTAGAACTTCCATGGCTGTTGGTTGTTATATTTGTCTCTTTGATGAGACTCTCTGGTGAATAGCCAGAACTTATTGTGCATAGGTAGAATGACATTTAACTAGGCAAGGTATTTTGATTGAATATGTTAAGATCTGTTAAACTCTGGATATTGTATTTTCATGCTTCTCTGATTTTAAAAATAATCTTTTGATTGATGTTCCTATTCTTTAGATGTCACAGCATTTACATGACTTTCAAAAATCAAGCTTTGTTTAAATTCCCCATTGAGAAAGCTTTTCCATAAGCAGTATGGAAATTACTTTTTTATCTAAGACCAAGACAAGTTTGAAGTTTGAACTGACTACAACAGCCCCTTCTTTTTCCATCATCTCTTTCATGCTTTTAATTTGTTTGTTTGGGTTATTATATAATATGGAAACTGTATTGAGAAAATCCCAGTTTAAGATTGCTTGTATGGGAAAAGAATACATTTTTTTTTCCAAGGCTTTATGAAAGCCTGAGCCCCTTCTAGTTTCCCATCCTGATAAACTTAAGAAATGTATACACTCATTTGCCATATAGATTTAATGTAGATAGGCTTATCAAGCAAAGCCTGAACAAGAACCTTATTACCCTTTCTGTGGCTGATGTAGCCTCTTCCAACTCGTCTTGTCCATCCTCCTGTGTGCACAGTTTGGAATGCAAACAGGAAGAGATGAAGTATTGCGGCTTCTTCCACTCTTTTAGTTCTTCCTCAGTCTTTGATCATTTCAAATTGAATTTTAAGACTTGGCCCTTCCTCTGGTTGGTACATTCCTTCTGCCTCACAAAAGCCCCCCTGATGGCCCTGTATCTTAATTTTAGTTTTCCTCCACCTTTTCTAAAACAAACAAGCAAACCAACCTGCAAAAGACCAAGCTAATTAAACTGCTGAGTTCCAAGGATAAACTTGCACTTTCACAAATTTATAAGGTCAACATTTAAGAACCAGCTCTTAAAAGGAACGTATGTGTGTTGGGGTGGGTTTTTTTTGTTATTTGCACCTGCAACTTTCCAAACACCATTACTCTCGGATACAAACAATACAGCCTAACAACTAGGCTTGAAATCTGAGAGGCTTGCTGAGGCCTGTTTGAAACAGTGGCACATAATAACTTGTTTCATAATCGTTGCTTTGCTACAAGTAGTTAACTCATTACTTTACAAAGCACTTCAAGGTACTTAGAATATGAGAGGTGCCCTACAGAAATAAATTACTATGTATTCTCTTCTGATCTTTTCTCTTTCTCTTCTGTTCTGTTTCAGCCTATCCACTTGATAATGATCTGTGTGAGAATATCTTCATAATTTCAAAGCATTTCAGGTTTTGCCCCACATTCTGAAAAAAATGTGGAATGCCTGTGGAACCCGTAGTGTCATAACTCAGCAAGAAGTCATTGTGGAAGTGTATTAGATCTTTATATTAATTTTTTTCTTTGGCTGACGCTTTATTTTCTATCACATCAGATGTTTTAAAAATGCTCTCTGGGTGGGGAGCAAATTAATTCCTTGTACTTCAAATGAATACAGCTGTGTGATATTGATATAAGGCAAGATGAACTGACGCTTCTGCCAAAACAAATATTTAAGCCATAAATGCTTGAGGTTATGCTCAGTTACTTTTCCTTGAAAAGAAGACATGAATTTTATCAAATACAAATTTTCCTCTATTATTGTCCTGTTCCACTTCAAGAAAATCTGTTTTTCTCCATCTATGTATGATTCATTTTCAAAAGCTTTAATGTTCACTTTTATCAAGTGTGTATGTGATGATGGAAAGCAAAAGACTGCAAAAAAAAAGGATTTGTGTATTAAAAGTTCCAGAATATGAAAATGAGAATTGCCTTCATTTAAAGGCAAATAGTTTATGTTCTTCCTCCCAGTCTTACAACTTATCCATGCTTTTCAAACATAAATGATACACTTGTAGTCAGGAACAAGTTGTTCAGCATTCTGCAGAAGTGAAAATTGTGCATGAAATACTGTTCTTTCTTGAAATACATTAGGTCAAGCTAAAGGACCATGACTTCTTCCCAGCCTTAAACATCTGGGAGGTGTGAGTATACATATATACATCGCCATATATATTTGTTTATACATATGTCTCACACATTTTGTCACTTTCTTCCCTAGTAAGCTAAGGATTTTGGAAGATACTCTACTAATTTTTGTATCTGTATTTCTCTGAACAGGAAAAAGTAAAGCAGTTTCAAGAGGAGAATGTAGCAAAACAGCTTATTTTTCCCACTGTCCCTGGACTTACTCCACCTCTTGTAAACTGCTCACTGTTCCAACAGTATGAATTTGGGGATATGTATACACAATGTTAGGAATAAATGTCCAAGCACACAGTTGAGTTTATGCTTTAATTACTGACTGGCTCACATTACAGCTATTTATTATTTTACAGCTGTTTATTGATACAAATAAAACCTAGAGAATTTTGGCTCCAAAGTAATTACTAACTTATAAGTAAGTATTCGTGGATGGTGGTTTTGTTTAACAGGCATGATGTTTTTAGAAGCAAAGAAAGAAACTATACAAGGGTCCTTCTCCTCTTTTACCTTGGCTTTTCCAAATAAATTTTTAAGCTTGAATAGTCAAAGAATCTGCTTTTCTGTAGAGGAGGTTCAGGTTACACTCACACCTGTATCTCTATAACTGCAAAATACACAATTTATTTCACTTTTATCTAGTGTAATTTGTATTCCCATATAACTCTATGGAAATTTTGGCTGTTTATCTAAAAAAAAGAAAAGAAAAAAGGAGAGGTGCATAAAAGTTAAAGTTCTTTTTTAAAATAATGTTTACATTCACTTGTATGTGTGATTGTACCAGCCAAAATATTTTGCTACCGAAAAGACATGGGAAATTCAATGATAGTTATTCTGTGTGTTCTTTTGCATATTCATTGTGCAGAAAAGTCTGGAAATTAGTCATCTTCCATTCTCTAAGTTTTAAATTAATAGTAGATTTAATAGTTTAATTGAATATTTGGTAATTTGTATGTGCAAATATACTGTTCAGAATGTAATTTTCTTTTCAATCTGGACACACTTCAGCTGTAGCATGGAAATAGACAAATAGAGTTAAACATTTTCTAAGTATTTTGGTCAAGATTAAAGCATATATATCACCTTTTTTTGTGAACTATAAAAATAGTTTTAGTATTTTTACATAATTTGTGTTGTTTCTATATTTTTTAATATTGACCAAATAGTTAATGTAGGTATGATAAGACAGAGAAAAAAACCCCAACATTCTTCAAGCTAATGAATTCATTCTTATTTCTTTGAGCCCTCGTATCTTATTGTCTGTACTCCACCAGAGAACACAGAAAAATATTAAGCACATTGCAAAAATGCAACAAGAAGCATTCTGAAAAATGTGAAAACTATGCCTTTGTCAACCCAAGATGGTATTAGGTAATAAAAGCATGCAACCATTTTAGCTGGTCACAAAAGATCTTCATTTTTATTATGAAGAACGCAAGGGCTTATGAGCTTCATTTTAAACACTGAAAAGGCACAACTGACATACCAATAATTGGAAGAACCTGAAGAGAATATTTTATAATGCTGTTATATTGTACAGGTTGAAAGTAATGAAGACATCAATTCTGCAAATGTGACTACATTTCTCAAGGCCACTGTCATCAGCATTAGCCTAAACTTATTATGGCACTCACTGGTATGTCAGTTACTCCTTTTTTCAGCTTCAGGTTTTTCCCTGTTAAGGGAAAGAAGCTGATCTGCAGCAACTGAAACAAGTGTTACTTTATGCAATCCAAGCCATAGGATTATTCAACACTGTCTTGTGGTGAACAGTGCTTTTCAATAAGTCAATTATTTTATATGGAAATGAACACTGCAAATGGAACCCATACAAGGAACTTAAACATTCTGTTTCAGTTAATTCATTAGAAGGTGGGATGGTAGTGAGTATACTTTTATCGAGGAGTTTTGTCTTGCCTATTAATTTTCAAGATAAAAGAAAAACATACATGCTCTAAAGCCTCACTCCAAAGCAAATGACTCTAAGTCAAAGCATCATTATTTTCTTCGTATCAAAAGACTACAGCCTGAGAATAATGAGTGACTGTAGATTTCTCTATACCTGTCTCTACTTTGGGCTTTCATGGAAAGATTCATAAATTAGGAGTTCAGCAATCACAGTCAGACCAATATTCCAATTGCAACAGGAGCTATGAAATATGACCTTTGCTAAAAAAGAAATATAAATAAATCATAATTCAGTAAAACCCCAGCAAAAATACTGAAAAAAAAAAAAAAAGCAGTAAGATCACAAAATTGTTTAGACTTTCAGTTTAGAAAATCAGGATTTGTCAGCTGAGGCTGAGTATGGGACCTTGAACACCAGATCACAAGCCATTACCATTTGACCTGCGAAAATGATATTTTCAATTGTTAACAGCTTAGATATTACTATTCTTCCTCTGCAGCCAGTAAAAGTGATTATAATCTACTGATTATAAATAACCTTGTTAAAATTACACCTGAAGGAACAAAAGAATAGTTGCTTGATTGTCAAAATGATAAAATCATTAGTAAAATATCCAAAGGAATAAAAGAGACTAGAATAATAAGTCAAAGCAATGTATCTGTCTCTTGATCTCTGTACCTGGATACCTCCCATGTAGTCTTCCAGTTGTTTCATAAAAGCCTTGAGAAAGGAGGTCAAACTTCTGTATATAATAGTAATACTGTTCACCTAGCATTTTATCACATTGATATACTTTTAGATATCTTCCTGAATGGATTGACTTATTATTTAGAAGCTATATACTAGAGATTCCATTAATCACTTTTATGCCTTCTACATGCAGTAGATGTTTTTTCCTTTCCTGAAGAGAAAGTGGACAGAAATCCCTTTAGGCATTAAAATCAAAGAGAAAATCCATTCTGTTCCTCAGATAATTGGCCTGAAGAAAATCTCCAGAGTCTGGTTAACTGATCTGAAGGCTGTCTTTTTAGGTTAAATCATACTGCTGTCATCTAAATGGTTTGCTCATCTAGCAAAAAATTAAGTAGGCATTGGAGGAAGTGAGCCAATCAAGAGAACTGATGTTGTTTCTGATTGCCATCTATCTACATCATAACATGGGAAAGTTAATTATTATGTTTGAAAAGTAAAGAGGTTTAAGCAAAGACTACATACTATGAAAAAGAACTGTGTTCCAAGAAAACAATTAACTTCTATGTCTATGAGCAATGAATCTGGTCTACAAAATGTTGGATAGAATACTAGCAAAGGAGTTGTTAATCTTCCCATTATGGCAGCGAAGTGCTGGGGCCTGAGTTGTGAGCCCCAAGTTGGAGTTGACCTGTGAATCAGTCACAACCTAGCAGAACATTTTGTTGTTTCTGTCGGCTTCATGTTCCAGAGGCAGAATCTGGCCCACCTGTGTCTCTGTGGCTCAGTCCTCACCCAGGTGGTCATGGTTGTGGTGGGTGAGGCCAGGATTATATTATAGAAGAACTTCCTATTGGCTGTGGCTTCTGTTGGGACTGGTTGTATTTTGCTGAGCTCTGTCAGTGGTGTCCTTCCATGTGAAGGGCCACTGAGGGAACCATCTCTGTCTGTTGTGTCCAGTAGGCAATGTTGGCACCACAGTGGGCAGCAGAGGAGCTGGGCCCACAGGAACCTATGTCAGGACTGTCTGAAAGAAGACTTCTGAGGGGATGTTGCAGAGTTCAGTGTTGGCCTGTGTGATCAGGTAACTGATGGCAGCATAAAATGATGATGGCTGAACCAGCACAACAGGCAGTCCTCAAGAAACAGCCGAGGACACAGCTGAAATATGCTGCTGAGTGTTGATTTGCTCTTCCAACTAGCTGTGGTTTGAAAAACTGACTTAGACCACTGGTTCATTCAAAAACACTTCATTTTCAAAAGCATCCCTGCCTGAAGAGCTGAACCATGTCTCAGAATTTTATTGTTATGTTCTCCTTCCTCACCACATTTCTCACTAGTGCTATCTCTCTGGAATCATCTAGCTAGGTGGTATTAGAGACATTAATGTTAGAAAGGGGAACTGATGGTGGGTTTAGATCATCCTTTTCATTTACAGAAAATATACCAAGTCTTGTTTCTTCTGATATAGGATTATCCTTTGGCTCACAGTTCCATCTGCCTTCAGCTTTGAATGTGTGTTATTAGAGTCCTTGTCAGGGCCATGCTCCCAGTGCTTTTTCAGGCTGCACCTTGTGATTGTTTGCCACCTTCTCTCAGTTCATCTGCTGTTCTGTTTCATCCACACAGCCAAACCTTTACACAAAATAACTAACAGCAGCCATTGCCCACCTCGTTTTTGTTTTGGGGGGATTTACGCTTGGCATTGAATAAAAGAACACTATAATTTCTAGAAAGAGTTATCATTTCCTACAAATTCTTTAAAGAAACTGTGGTGATTATGCCTTCTGGGTTAAATGACTTTTAAACTAAATCAGCAAACTAGTGTTAGTGTTGTTAGTTTCACTTCCACTTTGGATTTACTGGTTTAATTTTTTTAAAGAAGCAAAATATTAAGCTACAATCTGTATAGTCTTTGTTACTAAAAAATCACAAGGAAGTTTTGTACCATATTTGATTTACAATTCTATCATGAACAAAGGAGCATCTCATTTTTCATACTAAAGAAAAAATAAATATTTTTCCTTACTTCAAGAATCTAGACCGTGAACCTCAGCTTGCTTTATTTGATCATATTTTCACCAAACATTTTTTGTTATCAACAATAATCAGCTTGTATGATCATATATTAATCAATCTACACTAAAATTGCACAGAAGCCTTCTCAGAAGGTTAAAAGTAAAAAGTTCAGTTCAGCTCTAGTTCTTACAAAAGGCACCAAAGATTTCCATGTTCAGATTCTACCTTGTCAGCAAAACATGTCAGATTTCACTGGACTGTAATTCATTACAAATAAACACCAAACTTTCCTTTTCATATGTTTTATCTGTGAAAACCAAGACAATCTCCTTGCTTTCTGGCCCAAAATACGGGCCATGGAGTCTTCCTTGGCTGAAACGCCTTTACGATCCTGAATTACATCATATCTGTTCATTATAAAGAAGTACCTGATATACCTTTTATTTACATCAATGCCATCTATTTGATGGAAACATTCCCATTTTTTTTTAATTATTTGATTTGAAATGGCTATAACCTTCTGTTAAAACTTAGCAAGACTAAAAAACAATTACTTCCTGACTATGCCTTAGCATTCATAAAACTCAAAGAATTCTTGCTATAAGCCTTTACTGATTTAAAATAAAGTCAATGGGAAACATGATTACAGCAAGTATAGGTCAATGTAAGTCTTACCATTTTTATCTAATTTATAACTAAGTAACCCCTAAAATCTTTGCTCTGTCATGAATTATTATTACAGTGAAGTTTCACTGTGGCTTTTGATAGTTTATGACCTTCTAAATACTGTGAAAGCATCATAAACAATGTGTCGTATACACACATTGAAAGTAACCGAGAAGGATCACCTACTTTATCATTCAACCCCTGAGGCAGCTGGAAATTGTACACACTGAAGGAAAAAGCTGAGAGTATGGAAACAAATGAATCCCCATCTATCTACAGGAATGTCATTTTTCATAAACTTCATTACAAATCACTTCTGCAAGGAATTCTGAAGGAAGGACTCAGCACTGCCAAATATTTATGTGGGTTTTTGTGACTAAGGAAAACAAATTATTAATCTTAATGAAACGGTAACATTTTCAATCAGAACCAAAAGCACTTGTCATTTTACAAACCTGTATCAACACCTACGTGATTCAGACAATGAATTTGCTCTTTATTTATCTCCTTGAGCACCACACCAGGAACTTCAAGGCCACACACAGTTGGATAAAATGCCAAAGATTTTTTGATTAATCAAGCCATAGTGTGTGTCCAGAGAAGAAGGAGGAAATTCTAACATATTTGCCAGTTGTTTGAATGGGAACAGAATTGGGAGATGATGTTGCACAAGAAGGGCCTCCTTTCCATTTGGGTAAGCATTCAGAAGTTACAATACACAGGACACTGTTCCGTGTGCCATGTGAAGCAAGAGATAATTTACTTTTTACAAGTCTGTGCTACATCCGGAACACAGACTATGGTTAAATGAGCTCTTAATTTTTTTGTGCTATAACTAAACAGATAAACTGATTTATAATAAATACTTCATTTGATTGTTTTGGACTCATTTGTTTGCTAGTTTGTAGGACAAATACTAGGCAAGTTGAGAGCAGGCAGAAGAATCTGGTTCAGAAATTTTCTGGGAACTGAAATATGGTTCCCTTGATATAACTTTTCTTGAGATTATAAGTCATATTTGTCAGCCTCCATTGGGTTTTCCCTTACAAAATATGTTTTCTAATTTGATTCTTCCCTGGGAACAACTGTACTTATTCAAATCATGCAGTCCTAAGAGCACCAGTACTCCTCCTCTAACCTTTGTTTTACTCTTGGTAAAGGTTTCTGACCATTGTTTCTGTTCTCAGCCAGCCACTGAAAAATATTTCAGAAGAAGACTTTTTACATCTGTTAACATATGTCATTAACAGACTGCAGAAAAGGACTGACATCTTCATGAAGTTCAATATCCAATGATATCCATGAAATTCTGCAAAAGGAAGTGCCAAGTCCTGCACATGGGGAGAAATAACCACAGGCACCAACAGAGAATTGGGGCCAACAAACTGCAAAGCAGCTCTGCAAAGAAAGCCCTGGGGGTCCTGGTGAACAGTAAGTTGAACGTAAGCCAGCAATGTGCTCTTGTGGCAAAGAAGGCCAACAGCATCCTGGACCGCATTAATAACATCATCAGCTCAAGGAATGTGATTGATTCTTCCCCTCTGCTCAACACTTGTGAGATGTATCTGGGTCCTGTACTGGGCTTCCCAGTACAGGAAGGTTCTGGACTTTCTGGAATGAGTCCAGCAATGCTCCATGAAGATAGTTAAGGGGTCTGTCATTTGAGGAGAGGCTGAGCGAGCTGGGGCTGGTCAGCCTGGAGAAAAAAAGGCTCAGGGGGTCACATTCTTGTTTATCTGATGGGCAGTAAGTAAAGAGGATAGAGCCAGACTTTTCTTAGTGTTACCCAGAAAAGGACAAGAGGCCATGAGCACAAAATTGAATATAGGAAATTTCATCTAAATATAAGAATTACATAAGATTTTTTTTTTCCTGTGGGGAAATCTGAACATTTGAACAGGTTGCCCACTGATATTGTTGAGTCTCTATCTTTGGAGGTATTAAAAATTCAATGGGACACAGCCACGAGCAGCCTGTTGTAGTTGACCATATTTTGAGCAGGTTGTTAACTAGATGGCGTCTTCCAATCTCAACTGATCATACAAGCAGAGTGACTTTTGGCAGTAGGCTACATTGTTGCTTTCTGGTGTCTTAAGTAGTTCGGGCTTATGTGAATACTTGGTCCCATACCAAGGAATGCGTTTTACTAATTAATATTATTAAATAAATCAGTAAACACCAAAGCTATGCTAGACAGGGCTTAATCACCGAGGTATGTCACATAGCTGTGTTTAATACTCAATAATTAGAATGGGTTGAAATATTTTGCTAAAATTTTCTATTTCACTGAGGCCAGCCATTCCTTAGAAACACAGTTTTTGAAAAAGTATTTGCTGGGGAATCTTCATCTGAGAGAGCTAGAAAAGTGGAAAGCAGGGGGAAAAAAGCAAGAGGGATTATTATTAGACATACTTAACATTTTAACGGGAAAAAAAAATCAAATACAGAAATACACAGAGAGACAACATAGTTAGTGGTCTAAAGAGAAGATGACCAACAGGAGTAGTCTGGTTTGGTGTGATTTTTGGATGAAAAAATGTTCTCACACTAGCAGAAAGTTTTGCCTCAACGTGCAAACTTCCTACCCACCAAATTAAAACAAATATTTGTGTCTCTCCTTTGTTATACATCCGTCTTTATAAAACTCCAGAAGAGGCTTGAATTCCAGTACAGAACTGAAGAAATTCCAGTACTGCAGCATTTGTAATCTTGCCAGCTTAATCACTTTCTATTTTCCAGTAATTCATATTTAAAACAAAGTAAAAATAAGTTTTAAAAAAAGAATAAGTCATCTTCTATGCAATTTTTATTTATAAACTTGCATGTAAAGAAGCTTTGGGCCAACACCTCTATGCCATGAATATCAGCAAGTAAAGGCATGACTCCTAGGTAAGAACAGCATACAAAAAGCAGTTTGAGGGCATATATGCCTATTTACATAATTAGATATGAGTTAGACTGAGATAACCATTCTGTAATTATACACACAGAAGAAAAGTTTGCTGCAGAAAAGCAAAAACCTGTGTTGTGTATCCAATATAGAGGTTGTTATGATAGTAACTTAATGGAATAATAGCTATAATATCAGGCTCTTACTTATCACCTTTTGTCACTAGATATCAAAGTGACTTACAAGAAGCCTGAGTTATTTTTCCTTCTCATTCAATAATCCAATGCTGATGCTAAGAAAAAAACATGAAGGGATCTCTGAACCTGAAACAGATGCAGGTAAATCTGGACAACTGACCAATGTTAAGAGTGTTTTCAAATGTCAGCTAGTACAGCTGCATGAGGTTTACTGGACTACATAGACCTGCTGGGTCTCCATTGCCTTCTACTCCTGTGCACAAGGCAGGATGTGCTGCACAGTTGGGAAATGGGTGCTCCAAGTGCAGCCCTCCATGCACTACCACACCATGTAACTCATGCTGTCCTCTTGCTCTTATGCACCAACAAAGAAACTTAATTCTTTCATAATGAGCTGAAAATATTGGAGAAAACTGAAAAAGGTGGTGTGTCCACTAAGCATAGCATTAAATGCAGGGACTTTTGCTTCTAAAGCTATGAAGTAACCCAGTTTAGGATTTAGATCTCTCCAGCTTATCAGAGTTGATGAAACAGAGCTAATTAAAACATGTTTCATCACTGCACAAGTTACTTATTTGGAGAAGAACAGACTAATTCTCCAATGGCAAATTACTTCACTTACGATTCTCCAAGTTCTATTTAAATTTGCAGGCCCAGATTTAAAGTAAATATCTCTGGATCTTAATGGTGTATTTTTTCAGATTTTTGCAGAATCATTTACTGCCACAGTATCTTTTTCTGTGTAAAAGTATAAACGTGTTCAAAAGTATAGGTTGATTGTTGGCTACTAAATGCAGTAATCTAGAAGCAACTATTTGAGTCAGGGAGGCTCTGCACCACTTACTGCCAGAAAACAAGAAAGTAAACAAGACGACAGTGTGTTTTGGAGTTACCCTGTCTCTTACAGTCCATTCCTACTACTGACCACTGTCTAAAGCAGAATTACTGATCTGGAGCCTTCTTATGTTACATTGAAAAGAAATGGGATTACCTGTCCCCTCTTTTTTTTTTTCCTCTTTTTTTTTTTTCTTTTCCCAGCCTCTTGCAGTCAGACTTCTAACCAAGGCAGTTTACCACAGGGCTTGCAGCCAATGTGCTGGATGTAGCAGGCTATAACATCTACTCTGTTTATGCAACTCAACCTTGTTTAGCCTACACTTCACAAAGTGAATTCTAAATTTTAACGAAGTTAAGACAGTACACACTATCCAATTAGGAGACGGGGTGGGGGGGTGGTGGGGGAGATTATTATTATTCATTCCCGCCAACTCTGTTTTGTTCCTTCAATCACAAAATTCCTCCCTCCTAGAGAACTGGAATTCCCCTGAGTTAGAAAGGTACTTTCAAGAATACCAAAAGCAAAAAAAAATTACTTGCTTTTGAGGTGTGCAGTTGCAAATGCCAGATGTAAATCTATGCATTTTGTTTAGTACATGACTTATTAATGAAATATGTCTTTATATTTTATTAATGTAATCAAGCAGAAAACCTGAAACTGAATCTTTGCATTTCAAAAGAGAATAACAAACAGTCTTTGAACTCAGGCGAAACAAGTAATGCTAGTGGTGTTGCAGCCGTACCCACGATAGTCTGGGGATATAAGCACGGCAACGTTTGGAGGGAAACATAATCTTCGAATAAATGAACTATTATAGTTGGAGAAAAATAAAACAAGCTTTATTTCCCACAAAAATTCCATTAGCCATTATTTGGAATATATTACTGAAGGTTTAATTGGCACGGAAAGACAGGATTTTTGAAATTTCGGCATTTCTAAATGAGCTGTTCTATTATGACACTTCCTGTTGAGAGAAAGGTAAAGTTGTCTACATGCAGAAAAATTACAGTCTGGCATAATATTAAAAATCCATGTTAGTATAGTTTGACCTTGGAAAAACTTCCAGAATTTATAAAATTTAACAACAATTTAATTATTTTCTGATTATTTTTTATTGTAGAAGTGACTTTTTGTGAACAGTTCCCTGCTTTACAAATTGCCTGTTACAAGACTTTAGGATTACAGGATAAGCCACTTCAAAAGGGACCGCAGAAGGTCTCTAATCCAACCTTCTGCTTCAAATGGGGTCACGTATGAGATCAGAATGAGTTGATCAGGGCTTTATCCTGCCAGGTCTTGAAAACCTCCAAGAATGGAGATTGCACAACCTCTCTGGGCAACCTCTTCATCTCCCTATCTCACAACAAAAAAAAGGTGTTCTAATGTGAATTTCATTTCAATCTTCATTGTCTCTTGTCTTCCTACCATATAAGAGCTTGACTCCATTCTCTTTACAACCTCCTCACAGGCATTGACAGGCTGCCGTTAGCTTCCTCTCTGAAATCTTTCCTCCAGGCTGGACAAGCCCTGAGACAATGGGATTTTTCCCCTAGGTTTTTATGAATAGCGGTATCACTGGGCAGTGGTTTTCCTGGAAAATAATTTAGTTGCTCATATATGCTGCCATTTAAAACACTGTAACCAGAGTGTGGGACATGATGTCAAAGACTGTCTAAAATTCAAGAAAAATAAGGAAGTTGTATCATAATTATTTTCTGGTATATCAGCTGATAAAATGACCTGTTTTTACCCAAGCTTAATATTTATCTAATTTTGTATCTACTTGTTTCTGGCTCTTATGGTCTAACTGCTCTTCCAGACACAAGCTGTACGTACTTCTTTAATATGTACTAATGCAGCATAGAAAATTCTAAGTTTCACTGTTCTTAAAACTCTTTAAATGCCCCAGAAAATGAAAATATGTAAATCAATGTATCCATGACTGATGTACCTATGCTAGAGCATATGGGCAAAATTCTGAATGGTACTCTGAAGGTTAAAGAGATAATTATCTCACTAAAGGTCTTGGATTAAAGCATAATAAAATTAATATTGTCACAAGGATACAACTGAAGCCTGGTTTTGGCATTATAATGCCTCACCTTATTGCATGGAGCATGTTGCTAGTAAATCAGTTCTGTCTAGAAGACAAATTAGTTTCCTATACCAAAAATAAGCTAGAAGGAAAAACAGGCAGAAAAGAGAGTGAAAGAAATTAATGTTGCCCCAACTTTTAGTAGATTCAAAATAATTTTTTTCATTCTTGATCATTATCGTTCCCATTAAAAGCAATTATAATACATTCTATTGCAATTTCATGGCACATTGCCAAGCCCCCGCATTTTCATTACCATGGTAAATTGCCAAATATCTAGAAACAGAATCTGAAAATGGAGGAAAGATGATGACAAGATATTTGCACTTCAGCTTTTAGAAACGTGCAAAGTGAAAACATTATAACGTTTGAAGTTTAGAAAGTACCTTTGGAAAAAAGCAATTCATTTCCATTTTAAAGGTATCATCTGAGTAAGTAGTATCATTACTATATTATACTTAGAAAAAAAAATAACATGGTTCTGTAAGAGTTGTTCTCCCTGTTCTTTCCTGTTTCCTATTCTTATTGTGAAATGAATTCCTTTTCCCAGATTAATGGCAATAACTGTGACACGTTATACTATACTGAGTGTATGTTGCTTCTTGCTAGATTTCATACACTTATTATTTAATCCACCATAAAACACAGGTACAACTTTCTGTTCTGAATGCCAAAAATCCAAACAGAAAAAAAACAGGGATGGAATAAGTGCCAAAAAAATAGATTGTTTATTCTATAACGTATTTGAAAGCAGTTGTTCTGTATCTTCGCAATGTTGTTACGGAATTTGCATTAGAAGTAACTCTGTAAGTTCAACTACTATCTTTATTCCATGTAAAAATATAAAACTTTTCTATGATTCCTTCTACAGGTACACAAGTTAACAAGTGGCCACATTCCTTCAGAGGTAAAATCCATATTATTAAGAAATAAACAGGTTATAACATGTACTCTAATAGTAAACAATGATCCTGCCTGTTTAAAAAGAAAAAAAATGTTAATTGTTTTTCACTCTGAGGGTTGATCTGATTATCTAAAAATCCTTCCTGATTTCCTCAGATATATTTGTACTCAAATCTCAGTTTGTGACTTCTATGCATATTCTATGTGAATAGCCTGTACAGATGTGATATCTGAATTTCATCTGAGCTAAGTACTGGATTAAACTCGTTTTAAAATTTAAAAAAACTACAATTTTTAACTTTTAAAAACTTACATAACTTTTAAACAATTATATAACACTGATTTTCTCTTCCAGCTGTCCAAAACACTGCATCAGATTTTTTCTTTTTTTTCCCCCCGCTTTTCCTGCCCTGTCTGGAACTGGAGTTGAGAGATTCAGTTATCTCTCTTTATATGCTTCCTCTGCATTAAGCAGGACTAGCCCTTAGGATCCTATGGCCAGGAGCCAGTGCTCCTACCTCATCATTAAGCTCTATTTCTGATTCTTTTAAGGAAGCGCCTGGGCAACAGCAGGCTGGAGATGATCAGGGTAAGAACTCTCTGTGTGTGTGCTACATACTGAACCAGAACATGAGGATTCTTTCCAGAAAGATGCAAAACCAGCAGGAAAACCTGTCACAGTCTGACAATCCTTCCTTTTATTTGGAATAAATACAGAGCAAACAAAGCCCTCCTCTTTCCAGTCCTGTTCATTCCACGCTACAATCATTACAAATGTAGCATTTACCTTTCACTCCAGACTAGCAGAATTGCCAAACACAGTGCTACAGGTACTGCACAGGGAGAACTTCTGCACTAAGCAGACACAACGCCATTCTTATTTTCTATTTTTGAATACAAATACCAGAATGTCACTGGGTTTTGTTATCTTTGAAAATAAATATATATTAACTCACAGCTGGAAATAAGTTCAACCAAAATTATTTATCGATAACTGGAATTAAACGTGGACTTCAGCATGTACGAAGTACTGATTTAATACCTGTTTAGAGCAATAAATTATTTCCAATAAAACAGCAAAATAATGTGGTGTTATTTCCCCATCTGGAAATATAATTACAGTTTGTTTTCCTTGTAAGCTCTTCACAATCAAATCAGGATTAGTAGTGCTACATTATTATAAATTAAAAGACTAAAATACTTTTCCACTGGAGATCATGCAAATTTTTCCTATTTTGAAAATTATTGTATTTTATTTTATGTTATTAATTTACTTCACTATATAGTACTGTAAAAAATACCCATCTATATCTCCAGACATCATTTCTCAAAAGAACTGAAGTGCTGCCTTAGTTTGGTATCATTTGACTTATACCTGAAAGAAGAGAAAAGCTGGAATTGGCTTACCGTGGAAAAGAGAATAATATTTTAACCTATGAATTCATTAGGAGTTCAGATTAATCCAGAGGACATTAATGGTCCATTTCCTAAAAATCTTGAAAAAGCAATTTACTTTTATAACTCTGTAGAGACATTCTTCATTAAAATAAGTACTGTTTTAATAAAATATGTGGAAATGAAGAAGAAAATGGATCAGTAATGTACAGACAAGTATAGAAAAGTGGTAGGAGTGGTAAGTTTGGAAATACTGAAGGACTTGAATGCTCCATTCAAGGGGAAATTCCATTTTGCAAAAAAGACATAAGAAGTTCCAGTGGACAGAAAGTTTAACATGAGCCAGCAATGTGCCCTTGTGGCAAAGAAGGCAAATAGCATCCTGGGTTGCATTAGGATGACCATCAGTAGCAGGTCAAGGGAGGTGAGACATTGGTGAGACATATCTGGAGTGCTAGGCCCCCAGTAAAAGGATATAGACTTACTGGAACAAGTCCTACAAAGGGTCATGAAGATGGTAAAGGTACTGAAGCATCTGGCATATGAGGAGAGGCTGAGCGAGCTGGGGCTGTTCAGCCTGGAGAAGAGAAGGCTCAGGGAGGGTCTTAACTCTGTATAGTTATCTGATGGGTGGCAGTAAAGACGACAAGAGTCAGTCTCTTCTCAGTGGTACCCAGTGAAAGAACAAGAAGCAATACACAGAACTAGAATACAAGAAAGTCCTTTTATGCATAGATAAAAACTTTTTATCCTAATGAAATTTGAATTCTTAGTTCTATAGTTGCATGCCATCGAACAGAAGAGATATTTTCCCCTCTTCTGTCTTGCTGACAGCTCATTGTTTAGGAAGCTCAGAAGCAGACTTTAAGCCCTTTAAAGCTGTAAAAGACACACAATGTTTCACTTCCTAGGACAGTTCTCTAACCATCAAACTAATAAAAAGATGGGGAATTGGGCATAGAAACTTGTCAAATAATAAAGATGGCACTCAGTGTGACATGGAAAGTTTTTTGGTGCAGCCATAACTAAGTTATTAGCAGCAGTCACTTAGGACTGTAAATATTTTGCCCAGTAAAATAAAGTGCCTATATTTTTTCAGACACAAAGAAGTGTAGGTGTTTTTTTCTGTATCCTTGTACAGAATACTGAATACTTGAACATTGAGTCACCATTTGAGAGAGTTTTAGCTCTGGCCCAGCACAGTAGCCACTTAGTCTAACAATTTTCGTTTTGCTTTGCTTTTTCTCCTTAAAAACTTTTTCTCTTTAAGAGTATTTTTAGCAGTTTTAAAACTAACGTTTTTAATATACATCCAAGCTACTTTATACCCCCTTGCTGTTTGATTTGTCAGATTTCATATCTGTTCTATGCTTATATTTTTTGTTTTGGCAACTACTTTCAACTATGTATGTAACAGCTGTCTTTATCTTTGAATCATTTATCTTAATTTTGGTTTGATTTGGCTTCCACCCAGATACAGTTGTTAGGGATAATACAAATCCCACCACAGTAATACTAAAGGATTCAGGATCATCCCACAAATATTCTATAGTCTTAAGTGGATTTGTTTAATTCATCCTCTCTACATACTTCTTTTGTGGCTTTGGATCAGATTTGGAGAATGGAGAAAAGTATATTGGATATGTATGTGTCACTATGGTCCCTGAACCTCAACAATCTCTTTTTCCTAGCAGTTTTTCACCAGTTCCTTTTATACTAAGTTGTTTGACTGTTAAAGAGCACCTGTCACCTGGTTCAAGTCTTTTTCACTAAAATGGGAGGACTGTGAACAGCACTTAATCTCTGCAAGATACAAAACACCAGAATTCTGTGTTTTATGTAGAAGTTTTCCACTGTTATTTGTGATTAGGTCTTAAAACCTGTAATGAAACAATGCCTTTATTTAACATCATTTCTACCTTGGCAAATGACTGGTAGAATTCAGAAGATTTTATTTTTCAATCTAAAAAGGCATTAGGAATTATTATTAGAAAGCACTGAATAGTTGGCACTGAATATCAAGACATCAATTAAAGGTTGGTTTGAAAGAAACAAAAACAATAGAAATACATTTTAATGTATGAAACTACTGCGCTCACCCTTTTCAGAATAAACCTCATTTTTATTTCAAAACTTTGTTTTTATGTTTATGTCAAAAATTTAATGAAATATTTCCGTTTTACAGAAGTGCTGGGAACTGAATGGTTTACTTCTAAAATCTGTAAGCAAATACTTTGTCCCATTTCAGAACAAATATTTGGATCTTATGGAATTCTCCGTACCATGAAAATTGCCTTTATTATAGATACCAATTATTGGAAAGTTAATACACACATCAGTCCTTATCTTACTATGTTTTCTATGCTAGTTTTTATATTGGAAAATAAAACTAATTTATTTAGTGCATACTATAAATTAATGAATTAATTTGATCCTGTATTGTTGTACCATTTGCATTTTGTGGTAAAATGTATCTTTTATTTCATTGCCGGCACTCAGCTTGTTTGTGGATCTACTTTGTAACATATTTAGAGAGAAATATAGAATGAAACAAGTCTTGTCTGTTTGTCATTTGCTTTTTTTTAATTCCATGTCTTATAATGGAGTCACTGAATGCCTGAACACACCATCACCCGTTCTCACTGCTAAGTAAAATAGAGTAATTTAAACACACCTAATGTCCCAGTGAATTCAACAGTTCCATTTTACTTACAAGAGCAGTTAAGATTGTCAATGTGGTAAATTAAATACACACAAGATTTCCTGATTTCACCTGACAATCATTTCTGATTATATAAGATGCCCTTAAATTATAGTATTCCATCTGATAATTTTTCAGATATACATGAAATGCTATATAAAATATTTGCCAACTTAGTAACATCTAATTTCTAACAAGACAAGTATTCCTGAAGGTTGTATCTTCTTTAAAATACTTCTCCTATTACATTGGAGGTTTCCCCTTTCATTCCCGAGGAATGTATTGACAATTTCAAATTACCCTATACTTGACAAATATAATTTCAGGCACCCTTCCCAGTTTTCTACCTGGCTTTCTTCTAAGTTACTCATAGAAATGGACTGCTGGCATTTGTACTGTGTTTTTTTTTTAACCTTGTTTTGATATCTGTTGAAAACACAACATCTGGGAATTTTGGTATATGGTGATTATTCAAACTCAAGGGTTTGACATAAGTTTCCCCACATGATATTTCCCCAAAATGTGTTGTCTTGAAGAAAAGCCTGTGAAAATTCCCTATGCTCAGGGCTAGCATAAGAAACCCCTGAAATTTTTATTAGAGAACTTGTCTTTGATAACTTCTGACAACAAAATCCTTAATATGCTCCATGCCTAAAATATCTCAAGAATAGAGAACAGAATCATGGAATCAGAATATTTTGGTTTGGAAGGGACCTTAAAGATTATCTACTTCCCACTCCTCTGCCAGGGACACCTCCCACTAAGCCAGGTTGCTCAAAGCCCCAACCAACCAGTTCTTGAACACTTACAGAAATGGGGCACTGGCAACTTCTCTGAGCAACCTTAGAGTGAAGAATTTATTCCTAATATCTAATCTAAATCTACTTTCTGCAGTTTAAAACCACTCTCCTTCAGTTTAAAGCATTACCCCTTGTCCTATCGCTACATGCCCTTGTTAAAAGTCCCTCTTCAGCTTTCTTCAGGTACCTTTAGGTACTGGAAAATTGATATAAGGTCTCCCCGGAGCCTTTTCTTCTCTAGGCTGAACAACACCAATTCTCTCAGCCTGTCCGCATAGGCGAGGTGTTCCAGCTCTCTGATCATCTTCGTGGCCCTCCTCTTGACCCACTCCAACAGGTCCATGTCAGCCCCAGACCAGGATGCAGTACTCCAGGTGGGGTCTCATGAGAGCGGAGAATCACCTCCCTCATACTGCTGGCCACAATTCTTTTGATGCAGCCCAGGATGCAGTTGGCTTTCTGGGCTGCAAATGCACATTCCCATGTCATGTCATTATCTAACTATCTCTTACAACAAGAATTATTTAGCATCAAAATACACAAGATAATCGGCTTCTGTTATGAAATATACATAATTCATAAGACATCTGTTTTACAATTTCAAAGAGGTACAAAGTGCAAAGGCAAAAAGTGTGAAATGGATATATAGAAATTATTTATTTCATGTCAATTTTCTCCCACCCTGTTCAAAGGGTTAAGTAAACTGCCATGTACCAATTTCTTCTATATATGTATTTTTTCAATGTTTTGTTATGAAAATCTACTGGCTGGTAATTCTCATTTTGATCAAGCCTCAACAGAACTATTCGAGAACAGACATCATGGGTCTATTTAGCAGAACACAGAACACAAAATATTTGTCAGTCATGCCAGATACAAATCTTTTATACATATAAACTTGTAAATAATTTTATTTGTTTATGTGTGTGTCTGCAAGTATATGCACAAGCATATCACAGAATCACAGAATAGTAGGGGTTGCAAGAGACCTCCAGGGATCATCTAGTCCAGCTCTGCTGCTAAAGCAGGTTTGCCTAGATCAGGTTGCATAGGAACGTGTCCAGGCAGGCTTTGAAAGTCTCCAGAGGAGACTCCCCAATATGTATGTGTATGTATATGTATAGGTACTTTGACATCACAGTGAAAATAAGGAGTAATTTCCACCAGACATTCTTTTTTCCTTAGTTTAATTAGGCTTAGAGGTACCCTAGCTGTAAAGTCTTCAGGACCAAACAAAACCATCAGGCATTCAGAACATCACAGTTGATGGTATTTTACTAAACTGCACAATAAACAAAAAGAACATTAAAAGGTCTCTGATCTCATAGCTACTATTCAATGAGAAACAGTATTCACATGCCAGGAAAGCTCCTTTTTCACATACTACCCCATCTTGAATAGGATAGTGAATAGAAATTTCATTGCAGGGGATCATAAGTCTATCCAAGTATAACACTTTCCTTCCATGATTTCAGAACGTTTCATTTAAGTTTGACTCTCAAATGACTCTCTAGAAAAAAATGTTCAAGTTATTTAAAAAGTTATTAAAGAAAACATTGCTCTGAAATGCAGAAGAAAATAACTGAAATATTGAAGATCTGGGCAAAGTTAAAAAGGAATTAGAAAAACATTTACATCATGTCCAGAAAGAAAGCCTATTTCATCTGACTAGAAATTTTCATCCAAATAAGTCTACACATTTTTTCAGACAAATGGATTGATAGCTAATGACAGACTTACTCCTAGAACTTTTGCTTAGAACAGAGGATACTGAGAATAAAAAAAGAAACAGAAAACAGTTAAAGATATATTACTTGATACAAATCAATTGCCTGTCATTATAGGTATCTAAGAAAACTATTCTCAGTGCATATAAAAATACAGTTTTGCTATATTCTGAAATTAAACTAAACTTAAGAAGTATTCTGAAAGGTTTAAAAGATATTGGTAAGCAGTACCTTGTACCTGCAACACTCAGAAAGTGATGAAGACTTATGGCCTGGAGGTCAACATTTGCTGCCATCCTAGAACCAGACACCATCTTTGAAGTTTCCCAGTTCACCTTATTTGCCACTTCCTGCTGCAGGCCAGTGGGCATTCTGTGTGGTCAACTCACTGCCTTGTCCTCAAAAGGACAGTTGGACTCAAGAATAAATACTGGCAACTTCACATTTCCTATAAAGTCAGACACCTACAGATTCAGAAAAGCTTCAGAAGACAAGTCTAGAAGTTTCTCTCATTACACTTTGGAGCTGTGAGACATTGCTTCAGAATCAATTCAGTCCTTTTTTTGTCAGAGAAAAGAGCATAACTGCATCTACATTATTCCTTCCCCACTAAGATATAGACCACTCAATACCATCCTACACTCCTTGCTTACCAAATACATCCCTATGGTTCTGCTTGTTGAGGCAAATACTAATTTCACAGAACCAGTGATTCCTGACAAACTTGTTATGACCAACAAGCTTATTTATCAGTATGCTACATGACTAGTGTGGCAGTTAATATGGGAGTAAAAGCATTTTTGCAAGTGGAGAAAAAATGTCAACAGCAACTTAACCACTTTTATTCACAGAAATATTTTCAGAGCTTGGACTTTCATGTCTTTCAGTGACCAAGCCCGAAGACTAGATTAGATGAATCTGACATAGTTGTGTTCAGAGAAGTTTGTTTCCCAGCAGCAATTTCTTTTGAAGATATTTTGTCCACTAATGAAGAAGACATACTGTACAAAGGCTAATAATTATTTATTTTCCTTTGTATTAAAAACCCCACTGCTTAGCTCATCAGCTTTACCACTTTTCCACTTTAAAGTCTAAGGTTCAAATATTCCTAGGAATGTGGGATTCGAAAAAACTGAGATTGTTTTCAAGAAATCCAACTAATGTTCCATATATGCAGGGCATCATGCAGATAAGGCCACCGAGTCCATGATCTCAACATGGAAAAGAAAATCTGAACTACTTCACACCTGTGGACAGGAAGCCTTTCATATTCTTATTCAAATCTTACGGTAAAACAGACCTGCTGCTAAATAGAGTAATTTGTGTTAAAAGTGAGGTCCCAGTAAATCTTCAGTACGTGTGCCTGGCAATGGAGACTCTTGGCTGACCCCAGCTGCCACCCCTGGGCCTGCCTTGCTCCCTTGCAGAGGCAAGGGCACACAGCCCAGCTGCTGTGGCTCCCTCCATGCTGGATATGTTTTTCAGCAGCAGTCAGCCAATCTTCATGCACCCTGACAGAAAGTCCCACAGAGTCAGGATCAAAGATTGCAGAGACCTACATGCAAGTCTCTTGTGCAAACCAGAGCATATCTTGAAGAAGAAAGATCAGAGATCTGACTCCAAGGTTCCTACATTGCAAACCGCTATCCACCAGGCTATGCTTTCTTCAAAACAAATAGTCCAATCTGTTTGACAGATGTGTAGCGAGTGCTTAAAACTTTTCAAGCAGTAAAACACAAGTGATTTCTTAGGTAGTTAAATTTGACATAGTAAAAACAGAAGTTTTGGCTCCATACCTCCCGTATTCTGAAAGCCTCAAATTTGTGAAGGGAGACGAAGTACCTTTAGAAATAGATTCAGGAAACTAAGTCTGAATAGCTTTTTTCTTACGTGGGAATTATGTGGTGCTCAAAGAATACCCACATCTGGATCTACCAGGCATTATTTTGATTATGAATGTCAGCAGGAATGAGGAAGCATCCCACAAATGCAGATAAAAGGTATTTCCAAGATGAGGGAAGTTATCTCAGGACCTACCACACAGCGATTCATGTAATTGAACAGTGAGGTTTAGTTAAACTAAGATTATGAGTAGTGTAAGAATGAAGAAAATGAAGCAAAACTGAATACAGTCAAAGCTTTTTAAAAGAATTCTCAAACAGATAAAGGACAAAAATTATAATTGTGTTGGGGTACTTCCAGGAGCAATGAGCTTCTTCCACAGAAACAAGACCCATATGACCTTTCCTATGAAGTCACTCATTCAGTATAAATTGCTTCAGTGAGAGTTTTGTTACACTGCACTAGATTATCCATACATTAGCAACAACTGGAATTATTGAACTTCAATGTGAAAAATCTATTATTTGAGGAGCAGTAAAGAAACTTGCTTTCCCAAGTACATTCACTGCAGTCCTGCAATCCTGGTAAGGTCATCACCTCAAAAATCCAATGTCTGTAATGTAGAATCCTGAACATACATTTACTCCAGAGTAATCTAATGTTTTAGACATTAAGAACAACTGAAGTGAATCTACAAAGCATTCTTTGAAATTTAGTGATTTCAATAATATAAATTGTTAACTTTTAAGATTTTGCTGAATTATTTAAGATTAATTAATAAATAGTAGTTTTTTTCTGAATAACGAATAAATCAATGTGTAGGAGCTTAACACTTCCTTTTAAAAGCACCTGTTTGTTTTTAACATCCATTTCTAACATCACTGAGTTTTCTGTACAAATGAAGATATGTAAGAACCAGAATGATGTTAAATTGCAGTTGCACTGGGAGTTAGAAGATGAGAGAAAACAGTTTGACAAATAAGAAAAGAGGAAAAAGCAGAAGAAAAAAAAATTAATTACTGTATTTCTAAAAGTCTCAAACAGAATTATAAAAGCTAGAAAATCCAAATAAAGCAATTGATAGCTGGTGGCTTTTTTTTTTAACTACTCACTGCACCACTATATTTCCATCACCTATTGTTACGATCAATGGTATATTATTACAGATCTGCTCAGCAACTGGGTGTACTTGCAACATTTAGCATCAGGTAGGCTGTTAATTTAAAAATCCCCCAGAGTGTTGGGGGATTTTTTTATCATAGCACAGCAACCAGTTATCCAGAGTTGCCCTCATGCTACGGCGAAATGGTTCTTTCATTTCTGCTTAGAAATAAAGTACATTTCTTTGATCGTCGAAGACTATTCGGTACTTTAAGATTCATTACATGCTCTGAATGCCTAACAGCTTATGCACCTTAGTGTTTTGTTCCTATCACTGTTACCATACACACACTACATTAAGTGGCACACCTTACTCAAATGACCAGAGGATGAGTGTTTAAATGTGCTTGCCTTTTAAGATGACTCATTTGAAGTGTAGAAATCATATTCAGAATTAAATGCAATAACACAAATGTTAATGAAAACTTGTACATACTGAACTCAATCAACATTACATCCAGTTATGTTTGGCTCAGATTGGGAAGGCAGAAAAGTTTAGAAAAAAGAGCAAAAGCAATCTCTGAAGTAATCGCACTCTCTCTAACTTGCTTTTGTCCCCTGCCTAGCTTAGAGCCACTCCAGCTCAGTGACAAAGTCATTACCCTGTCTCCCCATCTCTCTTCTCCTATACCAAATGTGAGGAGACACAGAGAACGGAGCTGGCTACCCAAGCTTTTATGGTGATATGAAGAAGCTTAAGCTGAAACTTTAATACATTTCTTAGAGCATAAAACAATGCCAAAGTAAAGGAGTAAGCCCATGCCCTGAACAAAGCAGCCCCTTTCTTTGCAGGGTCAGTAGATAAAACACACAATAATATCTCTATCATGGAGAGAATTAGCTTACTATGTATTTAAAAACCCATGCCCTTTCCAAAAGCCCCTAGACTTCCCTGATCTTTATAAACCAAGTCCTGTTTGGTGTTGCCACTTTATAGAATAAGGAAAAAAGTCAGTATCCCATTTCACATCTTGAGAGATCTCTTCCATTTGTAAAAGTGTGCCATGTGAGAATGGTTCAGCTGTCAGAATGGCTTTACACCTTACAGGTGGAGGTTACAGGGAATAGAAAAATAGATGCCATTTATGCCATTGCTTCTTTTAAGTGCTAGGGAAAGCAAACATTCCCTCTTTACAAAACAAAACCTAAAATAGTTACTCATTACTTAACCATCATTGATTTCAGCCAGAATTTTAGGAGATAAATGTTAGACTATACATTTCAAGTTTATTTTCACCTCCTTTACCCTCAACATTATAGTAAAAGTGAGTTTAAGGGGGGCAGGGGAGGGGGGGAGGAAATAATGACACAATGTAATTAAGGCCTATTTGGTTCAGATCAACTAAGAACTACTGTGGTTACTAAATTGTGTTGTCAGATCAGTGAAGAGCTCCGTGTGTGTAGCTACTCTTAACTTGCATTCTCTGATTTTCAGCCATAAAATTGCAGTAGTGTACTGCAATGAGATGCACCCTCCCTACATCTTTAACCTTGAGATGAAGACACTCATTAGTAATTACTATCTGCTTCCAGTAGAATTACACTTTCTGGGTTTTCACAATAGGCCTGATGCCCTCCTTCATCACTTCAACATTACTGATTTGTATACCCCTGCTTAAATGCTTTTTACATAAAGTGTAACACTCACAGAAATTCAGAATAAAGACTAACGTGTCTGAAAGGCCTACAATAAAATGAAAGTCTAACAAAAACCTGACCTTGATAAGCAGTCACTATCACCATTTCATCTGTGGAAAGAGCAGAGTTCTACTAGGTGCAGTACAGAGCTCTTAGTTTCAGACTTTGGTCTAAACTGCCCCAAGGGGAAATTAATGCACAAGTTTCAACAGCCCATCAATCTCACTCTAATGGGACCTCTGTCTTGAATTGGGTGAGGCACACCCAACACTAGCTGAAAATATCAGTAAGTAAGGGAGCCATGCCAAACAAACAGAACTTCAAAAATAAAATGCGATGAGTTTTTAATAAACTCACCCAGATTCCAAATCGCAGTTTATTTTGACAAAGCTGAAAATAATTACCTGCTTAATTAGCTTTACTGGAAAGCCTTTGTAAGGTGTTCTGATACTATTATGAGCAGTCTTGTATGAGTATTTAGAGAGACACATTTAAATATTTATTTATTGGAATATAACACTGTTATCTGTTCATATAATGTCATAGAGTGGTAAACAACATCAGAAACATATTTATTAGTATAATAGCACAGCAGAAATTAATAACCTTTTCAGCATCCTCCAGTAACATATGTTCAACACATTAGCAAGAAGCAAAGCTAAATTTCTTCATTCTCAATGCTGTCACACCTCACTTGAAAGGATATCCTCTGCCTTTTGGCAAATCAGGCTCTGCCAAAAGCCATTTTTTCACTAGTGACTTAAGTACTCTGTGAGAGAATCATCTATTTTAATCCCTATTCTGTCCCTGTATTGTGCTGTCACCTGCTTTGGTACTCCATGGTACACTGCATGAAAAAAAGGACCAAATTACTATAAAGCAGCTCTAAAAATTCCCACACACATCTTGGAAAACAAAACTACAAGAGCACTCCAAATGCTGTTCTCAAGATGAAGACTGCCTCAAAACTTAGCACAGAGCCCATGTCGAGGTATGAAATGGAGTAACAGGGATAGAAAGAGTACTTTTAAAAAAGCCTGAATATCAACTTTTTTTTTTTCTACCAGAATTAGAAATTTTTGGTACCAGGAGCAAGAGTATAAACATAATATTAAGTCACTTGTTATTTATATGACAAAACAGTGTGGGCCATTCCAGTTAGAGATTGGTCTGTACACCATTCAAAGAGCACAGGCTTGTCCAGTAATGTTTACAAGTTCTTGTCATTGTTTTCATCTGGAAACAGAAGTACAAGCCATGAAAAGCTGAATTGCTTAATTCATCATCAACCCAAAAGGCCTTTCAAAATTTGTATTACCCTCCAGTTACGGATTTTAGCATAAAGTTATCTTATATTACTTTTTGTCCTACTGTAAGTCTAGAAGCAAAGAATCACAATTCACTTTTTTACCATCCAGTATGGATACACTGCAAGAAAAATACAAGCTGCAATAAGCATATGAATTATGGAAAGTGTTGAAGTCTAAATGTGCATACAGAGGAGATTAATTCTGTGCCATATATTCAGAAAAAGCCCAATTTGTGTTAGCTTCTGTTTTGTCTGAGTAAGAATGGAAGGAACAGGCTTGTACACATCATAAATTCAGGCCCACAGTAGTATTTTATTGAAGAGTCTTTCCCCACCTTTCTCACACCCTATGGCCACTGTAACAAAAACAAGGCAACCAGAAAAAAAAGAAAAAGCATTGATGGTATGACCCATTGTACATAACAGAATATTCATGCCCCTGAAAGCAGAAGAAACTTAGGCAAGTTTCTATAAAAATCTAGTTCATATTTTTGTTTCAGTGAAAATTATGTGCAAAGCGATTGTGCATTTGGCTGTCCTAATCAATAGTGCCTCAGTGAACAGTTCCAGAAAAGATTGTTTCCTTCCTTTCTCCCTCATTTGGATTTACAAAAAAGATACAGTCTTGGTGTAGAATCAGGACAACAAAAGGACAAAAAGGTGGGGTATCTATGAAGTTGTCTTCAAGTAAAGTCTGAGAAATAAAACATATAATGACAAGTCAACCTGTCATGGCTCCCATTGTGGAGAGAAGTATTCAGGTGAGATCAGGAACAACTCTGTATATTTTCTAAATTTTAAACACTACTGTAATATATTCCTACTATAAAATTTCCTAAAGGCAAAGGAAGCAGTGATAATGATGGCAATTTTGTATCCCAAGTGAGCAGCAGCAACTACCTTTCTGGAGTCTATTTTTTTTATTTTTGTCACAAGCACTCTTTAATGAAAAGGCTTTGCTTTAAACTGCTGACATTTTTAGCTAAAATCTATCATGATCAAATGCCAGAAAGAGCTGGGACTCAAAAGAGCCATTACACTAAGACTGTTACCTTCTAATTCACAGGCATCTACTTGCAGACTAGTTGTTAGTCCATCTGTTCTAGTCTTATTTATCAAGACAGAGAAACACATTCCAGTTCCAATTCAAATGTAGAGACTACTGCATTAAACAAATGTTCCATACAATAAAAGTATATCTTAAATATTGGAAAAGGAATTCATTTGTGTTGAGGGAGGGAAATGAAAAGGAGTTGAAGAATTTCAGTTGCTTTGCTCAGTAAATGCAGGAAGACATAGCTGAGTAGGATATGCCCAAGTGCCTAATCAGTCTGCAGGAATGTTACCATGTAAAAGAAAAACTGAAGCTGATGAATGAGATACAGAAAGCCAACATTTTTAACTAACTGCTTTAAAGTACTAAAGGCTTTCAAAGAAACACATACCACTGAAGTTATTTTAAGTACATCTGACTGCAGCGATGGTCTCATCACCTCTTGAGAGCCCACTATTTTTCTGAGTAAAATTATTACAAACACACAAAGTCGAAAGACCTTTCATTTGGAATTTACTCTAAGTGACCTCCGAAGCCTACACAGGCTGTGAAGACAGGCACAATAAAACCTGTAGTAAACGTCAGCTCAGAAGGCAACTTCTCCTAGTAACTGCTTAAAAGAATCCCCAAGGCTTCTACAACAATTTTGTCTGACCTTTAGCTAAAGGTCCCTTCTACTGATTGATTTCTTTTGCTGGTCCCTTCCCTTGGTGGTTGCAGTAGATGGTATGGACTTAGTTTCACAGCAGTTGTGTACAGTGGAAGCGAGTAGGGTTGAAAGCAAAGATACTGGGTTATGCAAACAATTACAAACTAATCTGCTATCTACAGCTATTTTACCTGCTTAGCATCACTCTTTACAGACCAATATGGAACACTTAAGTCAACTACACTTCACTGGTTTTTGTTTGAGTCACATTATAATTTTTAGACTATACCTTTGTGAGTTCTTGGATCTAGACATAAATTATTCCAGTGTGTTTTATTTGTAAAAGTTGGACCTTTGATTTCTGGTTCATCATTGAATCCTCTAATGACAGCATTCTAAGATCTTATTTAGAACAAGTGTCACTTTACTATTTCTGGCAGAATCACCAAGGATAATGTCTCTTCTCCACAGGTCTTGTCCATCTGCTCTCAGTCTGACCAGAGAATACTCTGACAAAACCGCTGAGCTTTCTGGGGCAAAACAGCTTCATAGCTACAGGAATATGACACATTATCAAAATACCAAAATTTGTCAGGAATCCTGACAATACACACTGAAGGAACAGCTGCACTGCAGGATACACCAATATGCCAGGCTCATGCAGAGTTATACACATTCATGTATGCACACAAACCACATCAGAGTATTCATATCAGAAGTCTGTTCATAATTCAGAGGTCTGTATTAACATAAACATTAAAACTAGACTTGGAAGTTGAGGATTTCTCTGAGATACATCCCACATTTTCTGAGCTGTTCTATGGATGGCTTTGTACTTTGTGGAGAGAACCCCAAATTATTTAATTGTCATGGGACACTACAGTGCCTCAAAGGTGGCATCTATAACTTAGGGCTTCCAGCTCTCCAGATATATCTCTTGGCCATTCCTAGCGATGGTAAGCACAGAACAGGTAGAGCAGTTTCCCTTGCAAAGGGATATTTTGTAGAATTATTCCTCAGTTCAAGTTCAAGAGCAGTTTCTACCCTTCAAAAGGTTCTTAAAGAGGATCTTTTACTCACGATATTTTAATAAGTACAGGATGTCTGTGAGTAGCCAATAATCTGGGAGCAGGTCCAAGGAATCAGAAAGTGACTAGCAGTTAGAGCTTCCCATTAAAGAAAGCCAACATCTATGAAGATGTCCAAGAAGCCTTTCCTTGTCACAACATTCCGTATCATGACATTCAGCTTAAAAGATCACAACAGTCCATGAGCAAGTAAAGACTTTTTCTTGGTCTGTGTTGAAGTGGAAAATAACAAATGAAATTTTAATTAATTACTGAAGGGGGCTGCATTAATTTTTTCTGTGAAGGGAGAGTGTCCTCAAAGGGCTCATTAGGCTTTCTCTGAATCATGGCTGTGAAACCAGCATTATATTATTGACAGAAATAAGGAAAAAATTTAACAGAACTGCAGAGACAATTAATGTGAATAAAATAATTTTCTTCCCTTAGGATGATCTTTTAAAAAAGATATTGTCTCAGGGACTTTCCTAAAATTATACACACATATATATACATAACATACACATACATCCACACATCTGGGGCTTCTATATTACAGTGTAAGATGAAAATAAATCTTCTTGCATCCATGTACATGCATGTAGAGGACTGACGATAAGACAAGGAAGATTGACAGAGTGCTGAGCCAGTCTTAAAATGTCCAGGAGGCTGAAATGAGAAAGTTCAGAACCTTCTCAAAAGTTCTGGCTAAGTCACTTTAACCTGTAAAATTATTCTGCAAGTATTTCAAAAGGAGAGTCTCAATATAAGTGTTTTACTGCAGATGTAATTAGAAAGAGAACAAAATCCACCCCACCCCACCACCACCACCTTCAGTATGCTGGCACTTCCATTTTTCATGTAGAACAAACTAAAAATTTGCAAAGCATGTAAAAAAAAAAAACGAAAACAAGAACAAAAAAAAAACAACCAGAAGAAAGTGTGGGGGACAGGGCAGGTGTAAAAACAAGCCGAGCATTCCTAAGCCTTCGGCCCTTTCTCCTCTTCTATCTGGCAAGCTTTTGTTTAGCTTCTTCCTCTCTTTCCAGCTGTTTAGTTTGATTGCGCATAGCTTGTTTCATTCAGTTAATTCCTGATATTCACTGTCCTTTTCTTATTTAATTTTTTTCTTCATAATTAATTCCTCCCTAAAGAGCAACAAGGTATCAAGAGACATGTGGTAAACATGGACAACAGCAAGCTCAGGAAGAAAAGAACATATTGAGTAACTCACAGGAGAGAGCTAAATGCCAGGTCACAATGCTTATGTAGCCCTATAAAATGCAGTATGGTTGAATACAGTTGGTGATGAAAAAGGACACACACAAAACAAGACAGGTGAGGAATACAAATCCTCGCAATCTGAAAGGTCTCTTTTTGCAGTCAACCACTGTTACTAGGCATTGCAAGGGCTCTAGGCTTTCAGTTCAGTTAAAACTTCACCTTCTCTTGGTAACTTCAAGCCTATTGTGCCCTTGAAAAAAGTTTGGAATTTGAGCATGGAAAACACAGAGTCACAAGCCAATACAGTAGCAAGCAGAAAAAATAGCTAAAAATCTCCAAAAATATTACAATATTGGGCTGGCTTGGTGAAGTCTGGAAATGAAGACCTAGAAAAAAATGCAGAGTACAGGAATAGCACACCAGGTTGCTCTTTTATTTACTGAAATCAAGACATTAGTAAATCATAAACAGAGTGAATTTTGACTTGAACAGGATTATATCCTACTGTTCACAATATAAAACAATTACATCATTTTACAGCTCAGGTGATCAAATAAATCCATGAGAAAAAACAGTTACAGTAGAGCACACGCTTTTAGAAAAGAGTCAAATAACAGTAACACACGCTATGATGAGAAGAAAGTAAAACCAAAATCCTGAAGATATTCTTCATAGTCTTAACTAAAATCTCAAATTTAACTCAGCAAAATTAGTTACAGCAATTATACCACCTCCAGTTTTGGCTCTAAGAACATTTGAATTTTATGGAAAATAGAAGAGTTAAAGAAAATCTGTATCATAAAAAAATATTAATAAAGTAATTGCTACCATATTGTTGAATGTAGCAATTTTATAAATAAATGTAAAAGTTGTGTGTTGCTTAGAACGTGGAAGTGTCTCAGAAACTAAATACGTTTAACAAGTTTCTGTTATGAATGTGATGTATGTGATGGTATAAATATTTTGCTATACACTGATGGTGTCTGTGTATCAAAAATAATCCTATTTAAAACTTTTTTTTTTAACTCTCTTTGCTTGCCTTCTCCCAGTTTTAAATCACCTGCCTTTTAAAATGCTCATTAGGCAGCTAGCTTAACTCCACACTTTTTGAATAAAAATAAAGAATATTTACTATTAAAAAAATCAGTATTATTGCAGTTACCTTCACAATAATTAATCCATGCTACACCATAATGAATTGATTCATAGCACTAAGTCAAGAAGTACTGTAACTCTATCTGTGATTTAAATTGAGTATAAAACCTAATTATCTCACCTGAAGGATGAAAAAAAAGGAAGGCAACACCTTCCACCTTTAGAGTTTTAATTCCCTAATTAAATAATATATAAAGGCTTTCTAATTTAATCATCAAATAGTACAAGGAAAAACAGACTTGACAGCTTTGATAATTAACTCATCATAATTTATTGCTACCAGGTAAAACTATCACTACATTTGAAAGCTTCTTTTGTCATTGTAGGACCAGTAATCAAACAGCATAAGAAGTTAAAGTTGGCGTTGTTTGTTGAGTTGTGCTGAAAAAGTGATAATTTCAAACTGATGTTTTTCCTGTCCTACCTCCAGATCTGGAAATAATAAGCAACTCTCACTGCTACAAAAGAAGGGATATTTACATTGTGCGCCTGTGCAGGCACATTTGTATGTCAAGTGGGTCTTACAAGGTTCTCGTAGTTCCCAAAAGCATGTTGTTAAGTTCATCTCTCACAGCCTGTATACACTGGAGTGTGTGATAGAGTTGCTTATGTTTACACATAACAGAGATAACATAAGCAGAACAAACCTTTTTTTACTCCCACCTAAAACATGAAGACAACTCTGTTCATTGTGTCAATCTCTAATATCAAAAAGAGCAGTTAACACCTTTACCAATTGCTACTTAAAGGAAATCTAACCCTGATAGAGCAGTATCTGTAAGGATAAAATACCTCTTGGCCCCTTTCCCTCTATAATGGTCTCACACATATTACATCAGCTGCTCCAACAGAAGGACATTCAATGAGGTCACCCTCTATGAGCTGAATGAGAATTTTCAGCAACTATCCATGACCTTCCCTACCCATAAAACAACCAGTATTCCCCTGATCCCAACCTTTAATTAGATGAAAGCCACTGTGTTAGCACCACCTCTGTGCTCTAACTCTTCTCTTGCTTCTCTACACAGATAACTACGAAATGATAATATCTGCACCTCCAAAAAAGCAAATATAAGCTATGCACTGCTATGCATACTGCCAGCTATAGCCATGCAAATAAACTGCCAACTTTAGGCACCAATTAATCATCACAAAGCATAGGAGCTGAAAGTATGGCAAATTTAGGCACACAGACTGACAGACAGATCCCATAGATTGTGGAATCAACAGATTAATAGGTTTTATGTAAGAAGGGGAGATGTTTATGGACAGTGCATATATAACGTATAGAAATTGAAGATATTTGCTGTCAGGACTATTGGGATCTTTATTAAAATCGGAACATATTCTTCACAATAAAGGTGAGAAAATGTAGTGTCATGCCTACACTGTAAATAAAATCCAGTTTCCCTAGACGTCAATCTTGTACTTTACATAATAAAACAATAGAACAACAATATTCCATGAACTACATACACTTACTCTGCTACAGCAATTACCATTCCAATTCCTAAATAGGTATCATGAAGACATCTGTTCTGCAAAATGATACAGTTAACTCTCATGTTATTTTGATGTATTTTGGCTTAGGTTTCTCCAGTTCCAAGGGCTTAGGAAAATAATAGCTTTTTCAACAAATAATGCCATATTAGGCTTTTTTAGTGATGCATTTTTTCACTATCAATTGCCTCCCCTTGTCCAGGGACACCCCACTCCACCCCAAGGCCGTGCTAAGCAATGGAGGGGACCTGGCCAACCCCAGTCCCTTTCAGTAGCCCCGCTCTGCTCACCTCAGCTGGGCACTGAATTGCAAAAAAATGGCACCATAATTTTCAGGCTGAGAAATCATTAGACTAAACAGCAAGCTGTCTGTCACCGTCACAGGAGTAGTGTAACACTGAAGGAGGAAGATGCATAGATAGAGAAACATGCAAATACAGCTATTTAGGATGGTGTAAACCGAACACCTCCACTGTAAAGACTGGAAGCGGTGTAATACTTAAATGTACAGATGAAGAAATTAGCCACCTTCCTGATAGAATGTGACAGAAAATGATAGTGAATAGAAAAGTGCCATAATAACTGTGCAATTCAGTAATTTTCTATTTAAAGGGCAACCATTCTTTTGATTCCTAGGTGATCCCAGCTCTTCTTCTTCTAGGCTATTATTTCTAGTAGCCAGATTGGATTTCTTTTTGAAAAGGAAGTGAAATATTTTGGAGTAATTTTGTTTTGTTTTTAATGAAAACATTCCATGGCACTTTCTTAGATTTTCTGTGACACTCATTCTCTGTAACAATACTCTTCCATTAAGGGTATCATTTTGTATACGTGATTCTTGAACCAAGCTGATGTACTTACATTGCTTCTCTTCTGGTGTAGAGTCTTATTTCAAATGAAATTCACATGGAGATTTTGCTCTTCCCTGCAACCTTTCTTTGTACATATAGAAGGTATCAGTTACCTAATTTCATTAGCAACTAGAACTGATGTCTTTATGTTTTCTCTGCAGTGAATACCTGAACTATTTCATATGATTTATTACGACATTTAGAATCATAGAATCATTAAAGTTGGAAAAGACTTCTAAGATCATCTCCAACCATCAACCCAACAGTACCATGACCACTGAATCATATCCTGAAGTGAATAATCTTTTACCTGGCTATTTTAAATGATACAATAATTAAAATCACTGGGATTTTTGAATGTTTAATCAATTTGTCATATAAAAGAACATTAAACTGAATTATGAGTACAGCAATAACAAACAAAATTCAAAATCCTCCTCAAATGAACAAGAGGTAAGTGGAGCACTTAAATGATGCATTTAGCCCATTAAGACTGCATGGTTAAATTCATATATTTTTTTCCTTAGATATATAGGAATAAGAAACACATTACTTAAAAAGGGACACTGTTCATAAGCAAGAATACAAAAGGGTAAGATTCAAGGTAAGACATGCAACTCAAAAAAAACCCTAAAGGCATTAAACTACATTGACAGAGATTATTTTCTTTCCTTCAAAACCTTCTCTCTGTTTAACCAAGCTTTAATTTTGAATATGGTCAGTTCCAAGTTTTAGCAGAACATGGTGAAAATTTGTAACATGGCAATACACTAAAACTGTAGGAAGAAACAGATCCAGTGAAGAAGCTCTGAGTAGTGACTGCAGAGGAAAGAATATTAATGCTATAAACTCTCAGTCTGAAGAAGTGGGTAAACGTTTTCTTGTGATCAGCAGCCAGAATTCCTGTTAGGGAAGGAACCCAGAACAGTGCAATTACTTTGTAACTTTTTGTAAACTCTTCTTTGATCTGATCTATCACAGGGAAAAATTCAGAATATATCTACAGGAAGATTATTTGAGATTTTACTCTTAACTTGTAAAATGAAATGAGTCAAAGATCCAGAACACAGATGATTTAGGAGACAGTGGCATAAAAAATAACCCCTTAAGACAAGAGAGAGGAATAGCTCCTTAAGACAGAAGAACAGCAGCAAAACAATAACCACTGAATTAAGCAGATTTTGACAAACTGAAAAAAAATTGTGAGCCCAGCTTGGGGAGGTGTGGAATAAAAAGCAAGTAGCTCTTTAGCAAAATACTATTTGTGACAAATATAAGTCAGCCCACTGTGGAGGAAAGATGAGCATATTAGGAAATGAAGTGAACAATGAGCTCTTTTTGGACCTCAGATGCAAGGAAGTGGAAGCTAGATCAGTTCATTAAGGATGAAGACAAAAATAGGTATGGACAAAATCAGAAAAGTAAAAGCATACAAGAGATGTAACGAACAAGAGATGTGAAGAATCATAATAAATTCCCCTGTAAGAATGTTCAAATGCATATTGAAAGGGTTGGTTTAAGCAGAAAAGGAGTTTTTTCAGTGTTTTTTACCAAAAATCTCAGGTTTGATAAACCAACTATAATAAATAACACCAGGGACAAAACAGCAAAATCTTGTCCTTCGGTAAGGAAAGAACCCATAAGAGAGTGCTTAGATATTTTTCACTATTCCAAATAATCTCAGCCTAATGAACTTCATAAGTTAAGAAACTGACTGATGAAACTGCAGATCTTTGAGAAATTGAGAACGATGGCAAAAAAGTTTTAAGTCATATACTTCAAAAGAAAAAGAAAGGAAGAAGTGGAGTATTATTGAGTTATTAGCTTAACTTAGAACTGCAGAAAATAACCTAAGAGAAAAAAAAATAAAACAAAGGATGTTTAGCAAATAACAGGGAAAAAAGAGAGAACTGAACAGTGAACAGGAATTTATCAAGAATAAATCAAGTCAAAATAATACGATTTTACTTTACAAAAGAAAAACTGGCACCATGGAGACAGATGTCATATACTTTGTGGGTTTTTGACATATAACATTCTCATCAACTACAAAATCATGATATGGATGAATATTGTAGGTGTAAAACTGAAGAAAATAATGTTTTAGGAATGGTTCTAATGGTTCCCTCTAAACTAGGTGGCAAATGGATTTCAGCAGAGCTCTATTCCATTTTTCCTTAAGAGACTGTGTGGTGAACTCATGAAATCAGGATTACAAATATGTTGAAAGATAGAATTGAACTTGACAAATTGGAGATATATCCTAAGAAACAATTGCATGTTATTTAACAGAGAGAAGTAGAACTTACTAAAGAACAGTCATCTACATAAATACATGGTCTGAAATAACTGAGTGCGAAATCACTCTGAGATACGGATATAGTAGTTATCTTAATAAGCAGCAGAACATAAGTCAATGGAGTCATGCTTTTGCAATGAGCCAACTAAACCTTGGATTGTCACATATAAACAAAAGACAAATGCAATAATCTTTCAATTTAGACAGCACTAGTTACAATAAAGTGGAAGTACTTTCTGTCCTGCTTGAGGCCATGTATTTCAAGAGGGGTGACCTGAAGGGAGTCCAGAGGAGAGGCATAAATTTGAGAGCTTTTTAAAGTATGATTTATTACAGAATATTGAACAAAGACATGGACAAGTTTAAACTGAAGGAGAGAAACTGAGATACAAGGGGAGAAGAAACAAAATAGGTATTCACCTAAATAAACACTTCAGGAAAGGGGAAGAAATTAGCCTAATGTCATACTCATGTGGATAGAAAAAACAGCAATAAGATTAAATTACAATGAACAAGATATTAACAAAACCATATTAATAATAGGGCAATAAGGTAAAGCCTGGGTCACACCTTTTGAGAAAGCTACAGCATTTCCATTGCTGGAGGTGTTTAAGACTAGTCTGTACAGATGTCTCTCAGACTCTACCTAAATATAATTGGCCCTGCCCAGCAGTAGGTGGATGGACACTGACTGGATAACCTCTTCAATTCCCTTCCAGCAATATTATGATCTAACCATTTGTAATTTTCATTGCATTGAAATCTGTGCCAAAGCATTTAATAATCCCCTTCTTTTTTCCCCATTATGACCTCTCACAAGAAAAGCTAATAATAGTTTATTAGCCTGTTTAAAAGGCAACTAAACAAATGCAACCTCCTCTCACATACCATTCCAGACAGAACTGATGAGCAGACTTCTACATGTCTGTGCTAAGCCTCCAATGTTGAATTTAAAAGGGCGTGTCTTTTGCTTGGCAGTGCTGTAAGTAGTGTTCAGTATCTAAGAGGTATGAAGACCCTCCTCGTTTCCTCCAGCAGAATCAGAGAGCTAAGGGTACTTTGATCACTGAAAGACACCAAAAGGTACAAGAAAGCACACCTCCCTCCCACAAAAGAAAAAAAAAGAAAAACCAAAACCACCCAAACCCAGCCTCTCCTATCCCCCCAAAAAACAAGAAACAAAAAAGACATGTGTGACTCACTGCGTAAGCTGGATAGCACTGCCCAGAAGTTTAAGAACCACAACCTGCTGATTAATTCCACTTCAGGAGTTTGGACTCTACTGTTTGAAGGAACAACTCAACATTTTTTGGTGCTTAGTATCTGAAAGACACTTGTGTGTGTATGTAATTATAGATACCAAGATTTAACTAGGAAAAAAAAGACAAAACTAAAGCAACTAAGTTTTCCTTCAATTAGTGCCCTAGAAAACATGGAGAAGTTCTGGAAACTTTCTACCGTAAAGGAGAATCCGTACAGATTCTGATTCATCACAGTTTTATTACCCTGTCTCCTATTTCACTCACTAAGATTTTGTGTGGTCTCCATTGGGAAATGTCATTTCTAAACACAGCTAATGTGAGAAATGCTGCAGCATATTTCATCAGACATGTTTGTGGTTTATGAGAAATACCTCCAGATCTTGTACATGTGACTGGAAAATGAATGGTAGTTTGACAGGAGCTGGACTACAAATACAAAGTCTGAAACGTGGTTCTATAACTTTAAACCACTGAATAATGTTGTAAGTAGATAATTTTCATTCATATATTACCTTTCCCTTGTAGATTAGTAACAATTTCACAAACGACATTTCATAAATTCCAATAGGTGAGAAAGCTGACTCAGAGAGGAAAAGTAAATATCCAAAAGATACCCTGACTGCCCTGACTGAGCACAAGTCAGGTAAGAAAAACATCTTCTGCATCTCTCTGCCTTAATTGTGGGACTATATTGACACAGTAGGCACACCTTAATTGCATAGGCATTTTTAAATTACCTGTTTAAATGGAGATTCTTTTGGATAGAAAGAATCTGTAGCAAAAAAAATAGTCATATGGAACTCCAGTCAATACTACTACATTATGTTTTTCAATTAAAACTATGGTAGAATTTTAAAAGGTTTTCTAAAAACTGAAGGGTTTAACTGATCATGAATTTCATTCACAATTGAGCTAGGAGCAATTAACATCCTGGGAAGTCTTCCTACTCTTTTGGAATACAAGCATTAGAAGCATGGCAACATTCCTACTCACTCTAATTGCTCATACTGTTTGGCAGAAGAACACAAACCACTTTCCTAACCTGCAAAGACAGGATACTCCAAGGTAGCTAAATGGAGAAGATACTTGAATTTAAGCACAATTAAACTACAAAAATGAAGGACCAAAGAGAAACTATGTAATGAAGAAGTTTGTTGCCAACTAACTCATCCAAGAGGATTTTTCTTCACCTAAGATTCAGACACTAAAAGATGATCATGAACAGTGTATCTTTGAAAAACAAAAACAAAAATTAAGAACTCTTTGCAGAAATGTTATATTCAAAGTTTTATAATCTGCTCCATAGATTTACTTGCTAGGACCAGATGCTAGTTTGTTCCAAACCATAAAGCCTTACGGTAAAATGATAAACTGCCAGATTTTAAAACCAGATATTGAAACTCCTGCTTTTGGCAAATTGCATGTTCACATGAAAGCAATGTCATCAACTTAAAATAAGTTGATGTAACATAAGGCACAACATAGTATGAAATTATTAATATTGGGCCACATTAAGGCCCTATAGAACGGATTGTATAGGATCTGGAACCCTCCTGAATTAATTTATAAGATAAGGAAGTGTGCCTCGAAAAAGACTTCATCCTCCTTTTTACATGCTGTTATGATTCCCTGCCTCCCCCTCACCACATTTTTTAACTTAGTTTATTTATGACTGATACAGGCAAAAATTACATTTAACTTACTTTCAGTACTGTACCAACAAGAGAGTTATTAAAAGCAAACCATAGAAATCAAAAGCCTTTCCTCTTAGTTATGCCACAGTGGAAATAATTCGTTACTTTCTCATATTCTCATTTTTGAATGCCATGAGCATTATTCTGAATGTAACAAATCAAGCAGTGAGGTACCGTGCAACAATCAGCAAGAGAAATCCACAATAACAAACTATTTTTCAGGCCTTTTTTTTCTTTTTTTTTTTTTTAATTGTGTTTAATCAGTTATCAGGATTAAAGGAGGGTTTAGGAGGAATATTAGGTTCACTCTTATTTCCTCATTTAGTTCATGTATAGAAATGGATTCAGGTACCACAAGTTTAAGCACACGGTGAATCTTGACCATGTAGATGAATAGAAGGAACACAACTTGGGAAAAAAAATTGGTAACTGTAAACTGGTTTTGCTTTGTAAGTTAATTTGGAAAAAAAAAATTACTTTTAAACTACCTTTCAATTTTAATAATCTCATAATTATCCCACAATTATGAAGTTTTGGGCATCACAGTATAGGAGAGACATTGATGTGCTGGAGCAGGTCCAGAGAAGGGCAACGGAGCTGGTGAAGGGTCTAGAGAACATATCTTATAAGGAGTGGCTGAGGAAACTAAGGTTGTTGAGTCTAGAGAAGACCGAGGAGAGAGCTTACTACTCTCTACAATTTCGTGAAAAGAGGCTGTAGCAAGGTGGGTACTGGTCTCTTCCCTCAAGCAATAGGACAAGAGGAAACAGCCTCAAGCTGTGCCAGGAGAGGTTTAGATTGGGTATTTGGAAAAATTTATTTACTGAAAGAGTGGTCAAGCACTGGAACAGCCTGCCCAGGGAAGTGGTGCAGCCACCATGATTGGAGGTGTTAAAAAACGTGCAGATGTGGCACTTCAGGACATGGTTTAGTGGTTATGGTAGTGTTGTGTTGACAGTTGGACTTGATGACCTTAGAGGTCTTTTGCAACCTTAATGATTCTATGATTTTTTAAATCCATTCTCAAAACCTAAAAATGCTTCAAGCTGAAGAAAAAGTTTTGTTGTCCATTTATCGTAAGACTTCATTATGAAGATAAATCTTTGTATTACATGAGAAAATAAAATTTTAGTAAAAATCTTTTATTTTTCTAAACTACTCCAGGATTATCATTTGAATGACCATGAAATATTAGAAGCGTGAAAAGTCACTTGCATTTAGTAAGAAAGAACAAAGGGGAGCAACATTGTTTGTTGCCAGGCTTTTCACTTGAAACAAAATGCAAAAGCCAGCAGAGGGGTGTACTTTCTGTTGCTTCAGTTTACTTTGAATAAACACCAATTGCAGTTATTGAAAGGGAGAAAATTTCTGAAGAAACAGTTTGATCAGTACATCCATTATGCTAATCACTCATCCCTGTTTGCATCATTTTATTTTATCTTTCATAACTACAAATAGAAGAAACTCTTGGAACCAAACAGAAAGGTGTATAACTATATTATTACAACAACCAGTTTATAACATTTAGCTCATGAATAAAACATAAAATAAATATTTTCATGATTAGTTTTTCTTTTTATGAATTATGAAAAGCAATTCCAAGCACATTTCCTTGGTTTTGTTTTTAAGGTATACCGCTGAAGTCCTAAATTGAATGCTGGAATTTCTGCAGAGAAACTAGCTGAGAACATTCCATCTTCATCACTTAATAAGCATATGAACAAGTGTTGAATTAGGATAATAACACCAAAACTATGTCTTTGGCTGTTTCAATTTGCTTTCAGTCACGCTCAGCCTACTTCTGTATTCATTCCCCATTCACTTGATGAATATTCAGGTGTTCATAAGCAAATTTTTTTTTCACAAGAACTATTACCAGAAAAAAAAAAAAACAGAAAACCAAAACCCAACTAAAACCCACAAAGAAAAACAAACCAGAGACAAGGACAGATTCTTTTCTATTCTTTGCTCTCTTACATCTCTTAAGCAGTGTATGAATGACAGAAAACAGCAGCAGTAGACCAAGTGTAATTCCTTTCAATGCCTTTACTAAATTACACTGCCATATGCAATGAATCACAGGCTGGGAAAAAGGATGTCCAGTGGGTGCCCTTTTCCTGGAATTCTTCAGTTATATATTATTTATTTGAAACTGAGGCTACTGGACATAGAGTGGCTCAGAGGCTATTCATATTCATGTTGGGTACAGAGTGAATGCAATCATTCACAAGAAGCAGAGACTTGCCACTGGATCCCAAGAGCTCCACCTTCTTAGTCCAAAAAGAAGCTGGGCTGAAGTTCATGCTTCAAGTATTCACATTAGTGGTGGTGTATGTTCACAGGTAAAACCAAAGACAAGTTTTCCTCCAAAGATTTTATCTATGAAAGTAACTAAATAAGCTAGGCAAGAATGTGAGCACGCATTCTGCAGCTCAGACCAAGCAGAAGCATGTCATTGTTTTATGTCAACAGTTAGTGCAGGTGGTGGACACTGTTCTCAATCTGAAAGATTCAGGTATAGAACCAGTTTACAAAGGTTGCTGCATAAGTTAAAGCTAATCCTCTTTAAAAAGAGCTGTTGAACTTTCTTATTATTAGAAAGAAAGCGTTTTCCCACTTTGAATTAAGGAGTTTTCTGACTCAACAACTTGGGACAGTCATTGGTAATGGCTTTACAATGCAAGAGGTAATACAAATTGGAGAGAAGGAGAGAAATACAAAACAATGCATTTGATAACCTTCGGTAGAATGGGACGCTGCTCTTCTCAAAACCACTTGTCAGAGGAATGATACAAAGGCATTTGATGATTCAGCTGTGGTTTTCAGCTCTTCTTTGCAACTGAGGCTGTGCGTGCTCACACAATTACATGCATGAATGTGATAAAATAGAATTTAATCTAAAATCTTCACTTAGTCATTAAATCTTTCAGTACCTTAATATATTCAGGAATGATGCTGTGGGCTAAGCCAGTGTAGCCAAGTCACATAGCATGAAAACTATTATAAAATTCCACAATATTTTTTTCAACTACCTCTTCTTGAGAGATTCAGAGAGCTTGTGATTGTTGTGTATGTGTGCAAAGCATAATTCTGACCAATCCTAATTACTTTAAACAGATGAAGTACAGAGTATGAGACACTCCTAGCAGCTGTTCATAGGCAAATGATGAAACAAACTTTTGTAAAAATAAATTCTATTTGTAAACATAATTGAGATCTCTTTTTGAACATGCAGCAAACAGGGGAAATCATATGAGCAGTTTTATTTTAATATCAATATTATGTATAACTGAGAGGAATATCATCACTATTGCAAAAGATAATATAGCATTTTAAATATGGCCCCCAATTTGTAAGGAAACATATCTTCCCTTTTCCCCTCAATTCCTGACTTCTCTTCTGTAACTGCTAAAGGAAGTAATGGGGTATATCCTTCACAGAGACATAAACTTCAAAAATGTGTTCTACCTTAACACTAAATACATCCGTGTCTTATTGTGGTTGGAGTACTGTATCCAGTTTTTTATAGTCATCAGCATTTAACTTTCAAATAATTGAGAGAATGGATAGCTGTTTCTGCTTATATAGAATGCTGAAACACCAGGAAGGTGGTACATCAGAATTTTTAAAAGCCCTTAAACTCTCAGTTTAAACTCCAATGTTTTAAGTTTTTCAAAATTTCTGTAAATGGTTGACTTATTTCAGAATGTGAATAATGGACTGTAGAATTATGTAGCTGACAAAAGTTATATGTGGTACAAATAATTCAGGGCACAACAGGAGGAAAAAAAGATGGCAATGTTTCAAATGAGAATCAACATTAACTTGTTGTACAACAGCTAATTATTGTTTATTGAAACATTTGTTGATCATTTAGAAATCTTTTTTGATTCACTAAGTACACTTTAATAGAAAAGGCGATGAAACGTCAGAATAACTGTTAATTCAAATTATGTGCTTACTTGAAAGTAATTAAAACAGGGAGTTCTGCTAGCGCAGACGTGTAAAACTTGCTAGATTTGTAATCTTACATATTTTATGACCTTTCTTCTGAAATTTGAAGAAGCAGATTCCCCTCCCCCAAAGAAGCAGCAGAAACCAGTCCCCAAGCATATTGAAACCATATTTAACTATATGGTATGCTCATCAGTGTTACAAGCTCGTTCCCCAAATGGTTGCTGTTTTACAATGTAGTACATAAGTTTGGAGACTCTCACAATGACATGTGTTTTGTTCCAAAACACATAATATTCAGGAAGTGTTCATAAGGTCAAGACCTCTTCCCAAATCCTCCCAATTATTATTAATTTTTTTTTTTTTATGAGCAGAAATAATTATTTTCTAGGATAGGGATTGTGTTAATCTGCCTCATAACATTTCTGCCATACAAAAAAAATATTCTCACAAACCCAAATTCTTTTAATATAAAGAGCTTTAATCTAAATTCCTGGTTTTCTCTCTTTCCAATTATACTCTTCACCAACTTGCTTTAAACATGAATAATGCAATAATGTAAAAACATCCCCCCTGGTCAGAAACTTGCATCATTTCCAGCATAGGCAGTTACAGAGGGCAATTATAATACCAAGGTAATTACATATAGAATCATGTGAACTCTGACAAGCCACAGAATGGTATCCCCCTGCAGGTTATAGATTAAGCAAATCAAAGTATTTATTAGAACAAGAAGTTTCCTTTGGTAGCAAAATCCACCTTCTTTGGGTTGTGTGTGCTTCTCCTAAAAATCCAGAAGTATCAAGGCATTTTACAAAAGCAGTTTGTGTAAGCACCCTAACAAGTCCCAAAACTAACACCATGAAAAAAAACCCAAACTAATCAAACAGCCACAAATCCAAAACTCTTGTATAGTTCAGAATCACATTCTTCTTCATCACTCACTCAATCAAAAGCATTTTCCAATGAAAAAGATAAAATACAGCTTTGGAATCCTGAAACATATTTATGCCTAGTTGTCTAAATGTCCCTCATTCTAGGCCCCACTGGGATTTTGGTAAAGGTCCTGACCAAGGGACATTGGTCACTTTTCAGCAAAAGAAAGACAATAGCACAATTGATGAAAAAAAATCACAAAATATTGGAAAAACAGTGAAATGTCACTGTTCAATATACCATTTTTTTCTTACAAATTGTATGTGGAAAAGTGCTGCCTATGAGAAAAGTGTTTAAAACATTTCAGTGAGCCATACAGAGATGTAATTACTCTAATGATGGCAGTGAAAAAGTGAATAACTACAGTTTTTCTGCCAAGATTCAGTTATTTCCAAACCAAGATATCAAGGTAGGGCCCATCTGTGTTCTGCACCTTCTGCCAAATTCAGCCACGTTACAACTATGGATATAAAATTATAACATTAAAAAAAAAAAAAAGTGTAACTGACAGGACTGAAAAAGGTAGAAAAACAGCAGAAAAAAAACCCCACGATCAAGCAGGCATGGAAATTGTCAGATCTTCTACATTTTATCTTACATTTCATTCACAGCTTTTTATTAATCTTTTGATATTTCCTATCACTCATTATGACCCATGCACCTGTAAATCATATCCATTTGCAGGCATGCATAATTCCCTTGAATTTATACAGTTCATAGTTTAGTTGCATATAGCCTTAAATCTTTGTAGATCACTTTGATATTTAGTCAGTCATGTCACTGTATATGTCAAATGACCAGTGATTACAGCTGCATTCAGTGGGGACGTAATAGGCAGTGATGGTGTGAAAAACTGTGCCAGTTATAACTTAGAATACCTTGCAGCTACTGATACTGGAAAAAAAATGAAACCTGTACCCTGAATTGGTTGAAGCACTGGATGTTATCTATGATATTCCAGACATAAACAAAGCAATTATAGTCTTTATACAACAAAACCAACTTCTACAGGTAGAAAAGTACCTGCTGATATATGGTAGGGTCATTGAAAACGCAGGGAAGCTGGTAGAAAATGGAGATGGAGAACAGCTGGAGGTCTAACAATGTTCAGCTGATTTGATACTATATAAAGCACAGGCCATAGAAACGTGTTCCTAAGCTGAACTCAAATATTTGACTTCAACAGTGACCACTGAAATGCCTTGTGAACATTTTGCTCATCACAATCCAAGTAAAAGCAGCTTTTATGAATATAATTGTCTATGTAAGTGAAGTCTTGTGCAAAACTTTGGTTTAATAAACTAAACTAGCGATATTTTGCCATGGTTTTTTTTCATGATTGATGAGACATTCTAAACTACTTTTGTATTTAATCTATCAACCTTTGTTTAAACTTTATGAAGATATATTATATTACACATGCACATCTCAATACAAAATTAAGTTGAAGGAATAGTCTTACGTATTTCAGAATTTCACACTTAATTAGGCTTTTTGATAAATTATAGCCCTCTTTAAGTCTCAGTGGATAAAACCCCACATTTTTCAGTAACTGCTATTTTAACAGACAGCAAGCTAGACCAACTAGCTAAGAAAGACTGATTTCTCATGGAAGCGAGTGTAAAAACACCACTGGATTTTTAATTCTGATTTAAAATCCTGTGCTTTGGATAGAAATCACTAGAAGCACTAAAGATACTAAAACAAATAATATTCTTCAACACAGTTTTCATCAAATAGCTGTATCAATCGACTATAAATCAAATGGTAAATATATGATTCTTTTCCCATTCATGCTGATAATCAGTTTACTATTTTACTGGTTTCTTTTACCTCCTTGTTAGCAAAAAGGTGTTATCTGAACAGCCTTCATATGCAGACAAGTTAACACTTCCTGCTATCTTTTAAGTATGTCCATGTACAGCCCCTACCCATTAGCATACATTTGTCTATTTCTATTCATGTAAATAAAATTATCTAGCTTTCTGGGTCAGGCCCTAAAGCATTGTCTTTACTTCAATTTCCCACTGATCAAAGAATACATAATGAGTGGGATAAGCAGAGACCTTGAAAACAGAACATCTACTGAGCTCGTTTGTCTACAAAAAAAAATTAAATGTTCAATGTTAAAGGTAAGGCCACTGGAGAATGGCCTACAGAGCGATGAATAAATATAAGGCATGTTTGAGTTTGTTCCCTTGTGCCCTAAACTCTTTCCTCCCACCCTCTGAACTATTCCCAAGTAGTTCTCTGCAGCAAATTGTCTCCATTAACATATTTCTCTTTCTCTTAACCTATATGGCAGCACTCCAATATTTACTTGGTCATTCTCCAGTAATAACGTCTTCTGGTACTAAAGACTTTGATTTGAAGACTATAACTTGGTTTCAGACATCATCACCACACATACATTAAGTTTCCAAGGATCTATCAAGACACAATCTGAAATCTTGTTTTTTTCAAGGCAGTTCTGATGAATCAAGTTCATTATGACACGATCTATTGGACCTTCAATCAATCTTGAATCTATGGATATTCTTGGCACAGGACTAGTACACAGAGCAACAACTGCTATCTTTTCCCATCAGGAGGGAAGTAATCATTATGATAACTCATTTGTGCTGGGGACTTTTTAAAATTTCCATTTGAATATGAATCTAATTAGGGGCCCAACATTGATATTCTCCTGTGTTAACATATATACACATTGCTCTGACATTGTTATATTGAGAAAAAAAAAAAAGTTAAAACGAGTGATGCAAGAGCCTCAGAAGCCTTGGGGTTTGGAAGAGCTTCAAAAAAACAGTGGAGACATACACAGCTAAAGAAAAAACCAAAGAGAATCCCACAACATCCTATGATCTTCCCTCCCAGCCCAGATGCTTGCCACCAGAGAGCTTCTTATCTCTATCATCCTCCACATGGGGACAATCCAAAGCTGTTTCTTTGCAGAAAGAAAAGAAGCTCCAATGCAGAAGCTTTTTGTGCTTCTCTTGTCTGCCTAACCTCTACTCTTTTGTTCAGTTATTGTTCCTCAACATATAACAGCTTTTGTGTTGACCTACTGGCAAATTTGAGAATAAGGGGGTCTGTTCTTTAAGAACATTTATTATTCTCACTTTAAGTGAGGTGTTGTACAGCATCTTCTAATCCCATAATACATCTTTTCTGTTTCAGTTTAAATAACTGTTTCAGTATTTGCCACTCTCCATTAATTTTGCTAAGCAAGCAAAAGGATGGCTACCAATTGTCAATTCGCACTTTCCTCAGGGTTGAGAGATATAAAGCAAAAACAGGGCAGAGGTTTAAGTTGAATTTTGCTTTTAGGTTTGCAAAACAGCAACAGCAAAATCTATTTTTAATTTAGGTGTGCAGAACTAAAAGGAGACTTTTGGCTACTGTGGGGCAAATGGACCTCCTAGGCCAACCACTTCTCTTATGTAAATACAAAGCAGCTCCACTGTTTGGCTGCACATCAGCTTAGAAATTGAAACAAGTGAGCAAAGGTGAAAGAAACATTTGACAGCTGAGAAACTGTCAGAGCCTTCTCACATTCATCTCTATCTAATGGCAATACATATAGTGTGGCACATTCTTTCAAATGACTTTGTTTAGGTGTAGAAACACACAAAAATGTCCATGCACACTTCCACAGAAGAAAGTCTGGCTTGATGTATATAATTGTAACCAAAGTTAGTCACTTTTCAAAATCATAATTGTATGTATGAGGGCTGTCACAGCAAGTATATCATTAAAAACAGACTAAAATAGTAGCAGAACAACTACCACAGAAAATTTGTGTTGCAAAATTAGCCTACCCATTTTCACAATATATAATCATGCATGAGAGAAGGTTTCTTGTAGGAATGCAGAATGACTCAGTTTTAAATTATATGATGGCTGAAACCATTTAGGACTGTTCAGAACCTGAAACAAAAGTGAGGCCTGAAAAAAACATAATGCTGTGGAACTCTTGAATGTGGTAGCAACTACACAGATAGATATGTTATAGATATTTTTTGCCTACTGAGAACACGTACATGGGAAGCTTTTATTCTACCCTGAGTAGCAGGAAGTAAGATATTCTCAGCTTCTGAATTACAACTTGAAAATTCCAGTAGGAGAAAATCATGGGAAAATATCCCAAAGGCCATGGTTTGTGTACTTGCTTTGCTTTAAAAAGCCTGCTCTGTGTTTTCCTTACTTTGATGGTTAACTAAACACTGGAGATTTATCATTGGTTATTTTAAAAGTCCTTCAGTTTTTCAGATCTGCAGAACCAATTGCTTTCACAGCAGCAACATCATATCAATCAGTATCCAAAAAGGAGAACAATATCAAGCAATAATTGTTACTGTTGCACAAAAATTATGTGAAAAAATTGATTACATTTTTCCTTCAACGAGAGAGTACAGCAATAGTGTGTATGTACCCACACCTAAACCTAACAAACAACCCTGGGAATTACTAACTTAGTAGCCCTGAGAAGGTGATAATTTCTTTCATGCTGTAGAAGTTAATGACTTTTTTTTTCCCCATAATATAAGAACTGAAGTGAGTCTGACACAAATGTGGACTGTACAACAGAACATTAATGGATAGTTCAGCCATTTCTGTGACTTACAAAAATTACTTTTGAATAGTGTTTGTTTGTGATAAAAATGGAATGATCTACCAAGGAAAGTAATGATCTTATCAGGGAAGTGAGTCTCAGTTAAAGAATGTGGTGACTTCAGAGAACAAGGAACTCACAGATATCTCGCCCACCACCTATTTAAATCCTTGATGCATAATGATTCTTGGAAAAATACAGATTCTCTTTTCTCAGGGATATAGCCAAAGTCTATTTGAAGATTTTTTGTTGACTTCAACAGATATTGGCAGAACTAATGACTTGCACAGGTACTGACAAAGCCCCAAACAAGTTATGTTATGCACTGGCAGCCTTGAACTGCGCTGGCCATGGTCACGCTGGCTATCACCAGAATGAATCTGCTAACAATCAGAGTAATTTTGTTTGAAACAAAAACCCCACAGTAATAAAATGTCAGAAATATCAAAAACCTGAATGTGGTTAATCAGGAATTTAAACAAGACAGCATTTGCCCTTAAACAGAAATCTGACTCATCCCTGTCAAAGAACAAAATCTTGGAGTTAATTCCACACACCTTTTAGAAAGTAGCATATGTTTTGAAATAGACAATATAGGAAAAAATATACCTATAGTTATTAATGGATGAAAATCTTCTGCTCCTTATAAATGGATAATTTGCTATTAGATTTTAAAATTCATCACAAATAACTGATATGGAGATTTTTAACATAGCAAAATTGGGGTTTTTTAAACTTTACTGAGTAATTCTTATTTTAAAACAATCTCAATTTGTGGCTTGTTTACAAGTCTATTATGAGACTTTGACTTTCAGAATTAAGTTAATTTTGAATGGAAGACAAGTAGTTCATCTGATCCCTAGTTTCCATGTTCTATCCCTTCCACCACAGTACTGTGTGTTCCAGTTTTATCTACAGATATGGAATTCATCTTTCTAATAAGTAAATGAAATGTTACAGTAATATCATAATTTCAAGTTCTAAACTCCAGAAGAGAATATTTGGCATATATTTTAAAAATAATTAATTAAGCATCTGCCTAAGTACTTTATTGAGTCCAGGAAATGTATTTTATATACAAAAGCTTGCAAAATAAACTTAAAATTTTCTTTCCACACATACTCTATAACAGTCATGCTAACATTTGGCTATTTTTATACATGTTCCTGCCAGAAAACACTGTTGCTAAAGTATTTTTGGAAACAGGATATAAAAAGCATGTGATCATAGCTATGGCACTTTTTGAAAATGTATGAATATACTTGGGTGTATTACAGTATTTATCCTGCTCTATAATTCACTGAGCAGTATTAGTTTGGTGGAAACAGTAACTACATTTTTACTCCTAGATTACAGAAGAACTTTGGTTCCATACGGAGCAATACCAACTGTTACCAGCATTTCTTTTTTAATTTTTAAAATAAAGCATCATCTCATTTTTTTCTTGAAGACAAGAGAAAACAAGACAATAAATATTTCATATTAAAAATGAATACCATGTTTGACAACTGTTCTGTGCTCAAATTAAGTAAGATAATTTCTGTGATATTGTGCTATTCATTTTTACAGGAATATTTTATTTGTGTGGTCTTTCTTGGCTGTGGGAAATATGAAACAAAGCTATAAAACAGAATGAATCTTCTGAGGATATTTAACCACAAACACATTATACTTTCCTACAAAAGAGAAGAGTGAAGCAGTGCCTCTTGAACAGATCTGCTCTTTGAAACAATTTGTAACAAAATATATTCCAATCTTTCATATTTACATATATATACACAAATAATAAATTTCTCCAGTATAGTTCACAGAGATGAATTCTCAGAAAAGAAACATACCAACCAGCCTGAGGAAAAAGAAAAATCAAGATTGCTCTTATATCAAAACTTTATAATGAGAAAAACATTCTGCACAATGAAAACAACCTTGCACTACTTTTGACCCAAATTAAAATCTTATAGGGATTCTAACAGTTAAAAATAAAATCATCTTCTCGGTCTCTTCCTTTTTAGATGCAAGTAGACAAGGGAAGTCAGAAATAGTATGCAAAAGCTTTTGTCTTCACATTATCAGTCTCTGAAGCAATAATACCAGATAGCATTCAGTGACTGCATCTGTTCATAGTTGTTAGATTTGCCTTTACTTCGTAACATGGAGAGGACAAGCAAGTTGTTTGCAAGAATGTCTGAGAAATTGATCAGACCATACCACAGGCCTGTAACTTTTGCTGCTTCGTCTCTGTGCACTAAAAGGTGCTCAGTTTGGAAAAAGTTTTTTGAGCTCCCCGTACACATCTGAAAATTCAATCAGGGTACAAATACAGTGTGTGTCTGTGTGTATAGTTACATTTGCATGTGTGTTAGTCCACATATTACTGACAGCCAAAGTAGAAAGCTTCCCGTTTCAGATTACTCCTTTGTTAAGGGGTCTTTCCTTTCTTCATCCTTCATGCTCTTTCTATATTTACACTCACTACTTCCAAATCCTTAGCTATAATTTCTGTCCAGAATAAACTTCTCATGTCTTATGGCCGGCACTAGGCCTTGTGTAAAAGCTGTGGTTGATTTCCTAACAGTAATGTCTTTAATTGTTCCAAAGCTCAAGACTGGAGTGGATAACTTGAGGATAACACTATATCATCAAATATCGTACTTAAGCATAAGCCACCAGAAGCGATATTCTAGTGGATGTTAGTTTATTTAGAATTAGGAGAGACTTAGCTAAAATTAAGAGCTTTAGCTGACAAATGTGAGATGCCATACTCATTTCCAGAGTCTCTGTCATTAAAGTTTCTGTAAAGTGGAGTGAGCTACAGCTATAGCTGGGCACATGCCGCACTCCCAGAGTACAACAGAAAATTAATGGTCATGCTTACGTGCTTGAGGCTCTTCTAAGCCACAGCAATACTTTTCTGGAAGCTGGAGAACCAGAGTTCATTTTTTCTTTTTCTTTTTCTTTTTTGTTTTCCTGCTTCCCATCTACTTTAGAGCTCGTGCAAAAAAAAACCCTGGAAGTTTCAGAATGTTAATGAAACACAATTCAGTCAAACCTGTCATGGCTTTTCTTCACCCATATCCTGTTGAATTTAATTGTCCCAGGCTTTAAGAAGATTAACAAGGATTATTTAAGATACTTCATTTTACATTACGAATGATTCCCAATATGGATAGCCTTTATTATCAGCATTACTCACGGTTTCTTAATAACTAGAGTTACTGCTTGCCTTGAAACTCCATCCATCCCCTGCAAGCTTGGCTTGGCTTGCAGTGCAATTAAATGTATTTCAGGAATCATGATACTGCTTTCAGATTGAATTGTTACATTAATCATTACACAGTGGGACCAGTTACTTGTGCAAATTCAGGATGCAGAGGCATTAATGACATAAATGGGACCAGAGCAAAACAGAGCTGCATTAATTAGAAAGAAGATCAGAAATATTTAATGAATTTGTATCAAATTCAAGAGACCTCAAAATTAGATTAAAATGGACAAAACTGTAAGTCAATCACATTAGTATTTCTAAAAATATATTATTTGTTTTTAAAACTTATTTTGAATAAAGGATTTACTAGAAAAAGGGTTTAATTTGCAAAATAAAATAGTATTTCATTTTAGATGGAAAAAAATAATTTGTGTGGACTTCATCTTAACTAAGAAAATAAAAAATTAGCCTTCTATTAACACAATGAGACTTCTTGATTGGTTTTTTTTATTTCATCTAGAGAAAATAATCAATTTTTCACGTAGCTCTACACGGAAGACTCTCCACTGCTGTTTGCAAGTCTTTCAAAAACATAGTTCCTACCAACCTTTGTAAAACATTTTGGGCTTCTCAGCTCAAAGGCATTGCATAATTGCAAAGCATTACTGTGTTTACGCTGTTACCCTCAGGATATAAAACATAAGAAATTTTTGTGGCCTATGATTTCATTTCATACAGTGGTCTGCCTAAACTATTTCTCATGGTGTTTACAGCTATAGAAATTGTAGCATTTTTGCCTCTTTTATAGAAGAAAACAGCTAAAGAGTTTTGTTTTCAAGGGACCTTTCTCAGTTTGAGATGGCCATTTTCCTTTCCCAGTCTTGAGTTTTGTATATCAGAGCTTCTGAACAATTGGCTTGTTACCTCCATAAATATTCAATAATTTTGTCCCTACAGTAAAACCACATTGACAATCTGCTTTCAAGAGTTGGTAATCACATTCCACCCCTACTGTGAGGGCTTGAATCCACCACTCATACAGATATGGTTAATTTACAGATCTAGGAGTGGAGGTTGGTGAGCAGGGGGGTCAATGAAGGGAGTTTTATCTAGCAGTGGAATAGCCAACATGGATAGCATTATTCTGCCAAGTAAGGACAGAAAAGCTGCATGACACATTGCAAGCAGTCTTTCAGTGAAGACAGACACTTATGAGCCAAATCTCAAAGATTACCTTTGCTTTTCCCCATCAGTTAACAGAGTGTGTGCATAGAAAGCAAAAGGCCAATTATTAACCCAATTTAAAAGCTTGTTTCCATATTTTAAATGAAGAAGCAAGACTCACTGGTTTCCCCAGGATCTACAACAGTTTTCACACAGACCTTTGGTTTTAATTATTGATTAAATTAAAAAAAAAAAACTGGTTGAAAAATTAATTATTGTATGTTTTCAAGAGTTACAGTGAATGTTGTAGGCAGGAAAGGCCTGATGAGGGATGCTAAATGTATGAAGCAGGGTTAGTCTCCACACCGAAAAATAACTTCTAGTCACACCAGAATGGTTTTACATGTATATTGTGTCAATCAGCTTAAGCAAGCCTTGAGCAGAAGGACCTCACAGTCCTCTAATCCAGCCTGCTAAATATTTTTCTGCATCCTTTTTCTTGAAACCCTTTTTTGTCATATGCAAACAAAGTGTTGCTATCCATTTTCTGTGATTCACAGGATCTTCTAATCTGGAGAACTGCTGTACTGAGAGGGTACCTACCATCACCTGTTTTCAGTTTTCACAGAAAGCATTAAAAACTCACTTCTAATTTTGTCTCTGTCTGGTAGGGGCAGAGTAATTAAAGTAATAGTTTCCTTTAATCATTCCTTTGGGGGTGGTTTTTCCCCTCATCAGGTGTATTGGAAAAAAATGTTGCTCTGCTCTACACGAAACAATAACCCTACTTCTTTCCCAAAAGTGCTGCTGCCAGGGTACAGTTCTAGTCTCTAGTGTTTGGATAAAGAATCTGTCAGATATAGTCAGTCATTTGTCAAGTAGTATTTCAAAGAACTTTGCATGACCCATTTCATTCAGGCACAAGACAGGGACTCACTTAAATTTTTGATCAGGGTGCAAATACATGGTGCTTTTCACTATATGTTTTGACCAGTATGGGAATTACTAGACATTACATCTACTTTCTTTTTCCCTAAGTAACAAAACCAATCTGCATTCTTGACAAACACTGTTGTATATATACTGACAGTCCAGGAGGAAAAAATTCCAGAACCATCTCAACAGAAACAGATTCTCCTTGTGTAACTACTTAAGAAGATAACTTAAGTAGCACCTTGAGCTTGCTCTCCCCCTAACCTTTCACCAAGGATCAGCTGAAAAGCAAAACTGTTGTCATTCAGTGAGATGCATGATGGTCTAACATTCCATATGAAAGACTAAACTCACCTTGGACTTAGCAGCCACTAGTGGATGCATAGTAAGTTTAAAGCATCTACTTAAGTAGGACTGTGAGAAATGAGTGTCAGCCATCAGCCAAGCACCTGCATTTATTTAGATATATGCAAACTGGTTAATTTGTTTGTGAAAAATAAAGTTAAGGGGTTTTCTAACTTAATTTGCTATTAGAGAAGGTACCATTTACCTACAACAATCTCTAAGTTTTGCTGTATTTATTTTATCTTACCGAATACTTACGTTGCTTTACTGAATATTGTTCTGTACATCTGCAGAAACTCTGTTTCTATGCTATGACAGATGAACATACTGTGAAACAGAAATCTTTAAGTGTGAATACTTGCGTATATAATTCACTGTTAATTTTCCACAAGTGTTTTGCCATGTTTGTTTAAAAAAAAAAGTCCAAAGCAATATTTTAATGGTAATTAGATCCAGCAAAGAATTTGGGAAAAAGTATTACAAAAGGAATATAAAGTCAAAACAAAGCATTAACATGTGAACAGTTTGCAGAATTTTTCCAGTATTTGCCTATCTTTCCTGCCTTATGAACTGTGTATTCCAAACAATGCCTACATTTGTAGGCTGTATACATTTTATTTCCTCACACTGAACTCAACTTAAGAAATCATACTTCCTAACGAGCTAATTCACTGCCAGTAAACGTTCCCAGCTTCTTAACATTAGTTCACATTGTGAAGCTGATTTGGATATCAAGACTCTGCCGCCCATGTTTAAAAGATATATATAATAGGATCTGCTTCTGAATTTACAGCAGTGGATGTTCCCTTACAGGAACCACTGTCACACTCAGCTAAATGCAAACAGTACTAACAAACACAGATACAGCAGACTATGATTTCCAGATTCAGACCAAACTCCACTATTTAGTCCAGTTTATGTTTGTGGGGTTTCTTTGCTTGCTTCTCCAGTCTGAAGCACTAGGCTATGCCCCTTTGAACACAGGTTAGCTAGCCCGACTGAGACCATGGGCTGCTGCATTTTCACTGCCATTGGCTTCTTCAGAAGCAGTACATTGAGTAAAATACTCCTGTGTTCACTGTCCTTCACTGCCTTACCAAAACTCCCTCCTGAATCCTCAAAGGCAAGCCACATTCTCCCAGCAAGGTTCAGACTTGCTGTGCTGTACACAGCAAAACAAAGTATATGATCTGAAAGACACAGAGCAAAAGACATGACATGTCCCAGAGGGCCAGGGTCACTCACATCAGGAGTGGGTAACTCAAACGCAGCTTCCAGTTATTTCCTTTCTTCCATGGGGCTAACCCAAGTGCCAGTCCTGGTTGATTCTGCAGCAAATATATGCCTACAAATATTTCTCTTAAATCACTGAAGTTGAGTAACTTCATAACATAAGAGTAACATGAGAGCCAGCAGGTTTGGTGCATTCATTTTTAAATATGAAGCCTGGGCAAATGCATAGCAATGGAAAGCAACTGTATAGAAAGCGGAAAGGCTGCACATTTTAGGTTTTGTGTTATTTTCCAGACAATATGGATTACACTTTTTTCAAGTGTAAATGGGACTATCTGCTTTTGCAAGGGCTCACTAATCATGAAATTAGTGGTCTGTAAAGAATTTCCATTGTGAGCACACCTGACTGACCTTTGGTCCTCATCTGCTTTTCTTCTTTTCATCAAATAGGAATAAGCACTAGCCCAAAAGATATCTTTCTCAGGTTTTTGGATCTGTATGCCATTGACTACCACTAAACTAAACAAAGCAGAAAATTAAGTGCCACAGCACCTTCCAGGATGCAACTGTTGACTATTTTTTATTATTTGCATCAGACATGTACTTAGAGCTGTTGCTCAGCTTGTCTTTTATTCAGTCTTTGTTTGGAAACCCTGTGTTAGGGTTATACCTTACCATTAATAAGCAGGTAGGAATGTTTGTAAATCTTTGCTGAAAAAAAATTAAAACAGTACAGAACAAAAGCTCTGCTGTTAAAATGATATCACTATACCTCCTGGCTGTATCATAATAGTGGCTGTATCATAAAGACTGAATAATGATTTTCAGTCTGTCTCAAAATGCAGAATGTGACAACATGATAAGAAGTGATATGAAACTGGAATTTTCATTATAGCTTGCAACATACTTTCCAAGTCCTAACTTAGCTACTCGAAATGTCTGCAAATTGCACTGCCTTTCAAAGCTGCTATTTAAATCAGCAACTTAAATTGCCAAATTCCACAGAAAATGAATAGTACACAACCACAGCAAATAAGTTCATTTTTATAACTTAAAAAGAGGTATAAGCGTGGGTTAAGTTTTGCTACTTGGAATGATAAAAAATACCAACAATATTCAAAAAATAAAGCAAAAAAGGACAGAATTCCTAAAAAAAAAAGCTTTTTCTTGTGCTGTTATCCTTGCTAAATACTACAGACGGCAATGCTTTTAAGAAAACTCCTGTCTTGTCCGATAACCACTACATTTGTGTTTGTAGAGTAATTTTTGTATATATTATCAATCTACTTTGCATTTAAGAGAAACTCTTCTGAACTAAACTCTACCTAATAACAGCTGTCAAGAGATTTTAGTTGTGAGGAGACTGTGCTGCATATACAAATGGATGAATCCTTCTAATAGCTATTAGAATTAAATAAAATTGACATTTAATTTCTAAAATTTCCCATTTATTTACAGATGTAATAGTTTTTGTTTGTTATACTCAGAAAGACTGTTCTTTGACCTGTTTACAGGCACCAAAGCTATCAGTGTGGTGAAAACTGCTGTGTTGGCGCTTCATTGAGAATGGTTTTTTTCCACTGTCATTTCTGTCAGCTGTAGCATGAGACCATGAGTCTTTTCCAGGTTTGAAAAATATACACATTTTCATTCAACACTCATTCATCATGGAAAACAGCATTTTTCAGTTTTGGACAATTAGATTATTGCAACTCAGTAATATTGTACACCTGAAGTGTTAGTTATTTTTCTTTATGAAACATTTCTGAGATTTCTGTAGTTTCATTGAGAATAAAAAGATATTGCACTTTCGTGGTTTACCTTGTCCAGATCCCCTTTGCAACATGCAGAACTCAGTTCCCACACAAGTTCATCTTGGAAGTAGAAGCAATGTCAAGGAAATGTGTCTCTTTCTTGGCTACCATTTTTTAAGCTCTTCATATCATAAAAAGAAGTTATAGATATGAGCAACAAAATTTTTCATGTTGTTCACTCCCATGTAGCCGCTTTCAGTGGCTCTTAAAATATGCATGATTTCCACATAAAATGCAAACCATAAGAGGGGCCATTTCGTGATTGCTTAATCACATGAATTGGCCAAACACAGCTTGTATTAATTCTTCAAACCAGATACTATTATAATTAAAACAGCAGCCTTCATTTTTTTAGAATTTTAACCCTCCTTGTAGATTACCATTTGAAAACTACCATTTTCAAAGGCCAATTAAAAATTATTACTGCATTTCGTGGAAAAGATAATATCACAGCTAGTGTAAAACTGCTTCTTAAGATCTCAGAAAGATCCCTTAAAAGCAAGGACTCAGTGCCTAAACACATCATCTCAAAAATACTTCTGCCTTCTGGCAAAGAAATTTGTCTGTAGCAGTAATGAAAGAACTGCATATGTTGTACACCAGGTAGCAGGTGATTCTTGGAATACTTTCTTCTTCTAATTTCATTTAAGGTCATATACAACTTAATTTTATGCACAAATCTTGACTTTGTTTTTTTTTATCAAAAAATAAAATCATACTGTAGGTTTTCCAAAAGGACCACTTTCTTTTTTGTTAAAAAGGATAAAATAGCCTGGGAATTCAAGATTTGTGATAGCTGCTTCTCTCTTCATAGTTCTATTCATAAAACTTAAATTAAATCATCATCTCTAAGGGACCTTACAACCCAAACTATTCTATGATTCTATGATCTACAGCTGGAAAATACCAAGGTCTAATTTGTATCTCCCACATCAATATTTGTCAAGTAACTTTACTATAAAATAAATTTTCTTCAAAAAGATATAGGATCTACATAAGCATTAGGTGCAGCACTCTCACTAAGTTAAGCAGTTATGTACGCTGATTTATCACCCCACATCAGAAATGTTGATGTTAACTTTCTATCTGGTTGTCATTTACCTCCTACCTCCACTAACCTATTAGAAACTTACAATGAAATAAACTCGTAGTGACATTTGGCACACACCACGGTGTGATGATTCATCACAACTCAATGGAAAAAAATTCACACCATAGCTCCTTGAAACTGTTATCAAAGCTCCTCCCCTGGAAGCTATGGAGTACAAAACATCCTTCAGGCTGCACAGCCATTAGCTGTGCAATGCAAGCTGCTGCAAATCATCACCAACAGCTTTGCCTTCTCTCCAGACCCCTCTTTGCCTACGGCTTGGCCTTCCTCTCTGCACTGCTATGAATCCTGACTCCAATCCTGCTCACATCTTAGTTCTTGCTTCTGCCACACACCCACTTGGAAAGCTGGACAACACACCCAAATAGATTTACTGCTGATCTCCTCAATACATCTTTTATCTCAAAGTCTTAGAGGCTTTAAAATTCCGTATCTAAGAACACAGCTCAGCCAAAAACATAGTATTTGCATTTATCTTTAAGTTGATTCACAGGGACAACATCATGGCTAGGAAATTTCTTTTCAAGAAAAAGTGATTTTCACTTGTACTACTTTTGAATGCTATCAATCATTCAACAGGTCAACATTCACAAGGAACGGCATTAGCCAAGTTTAAGAACAGACAAGATGGTAGAAAATTTCTTTGAGATACAATTTCACAGAGTAGTTCAATTATTACACTAGTAGACTTTTTTCTTATGCCACTTTTTTTCTGGTAATTGTTTTTTTCCTTTAGTTTTATACTCAGCACAGTTGACTCAGAATCTGTGGCCGATGAGAAGTGATCATGATCTTAGAAACATGTATGGGTGTCCACAGCATGTAACATACTGTTGTTGAGTTATACAGATGCATAAGAAGTAGATGTCAGTAGTCAGTTTTGGAAGCTTGACTCACAAATATCCTAATATTCTATCAAAAGTAATGATTACTTGAAATAGATTATTTTGCAACACTAGTGCACTGCAAAATAGTGTACTAGCCTCAAAGGCTTTATTTCATCCTATTTCAACTGTCTCACTTCTGCTCTTACTTACTTTTTTTTTTAATTTTCAAAACACATTTTCTTTGTGTTGAAATCACTCTTTTCTCATCTGCTCCAATTCTCATTTTCCCTCTTGTTCCCTTCCTCTTCACCATATCCCTCTTATCAGCTACCTTTAGCTGGCTAACAGCACCACTTCTCCCTTCAGCATCACCTCTGCTACACTAAGATTCAGACACTTTCAAAGGTAATGATCTTTTTGGCCATGTCTGGGATGCACCTCATATGCCTGAGTTGTTCCTCCAAAGATTTCCTGGAGTTTTGACTAAACATTTGAATAATAAATAATCAAATAATCACTTAACTATAGCCAGTCTCAAAATTCAGTGAAGTTTTCTTTGTCACATGGAGTTAACTGGTCAAATAGATGTTTTTTTCCTATCAAAGTGTTTAAACTACAAGTTTCTACCCTCCCCCTCTCCAAGCTAGTTCCTCTCAAAAGTGGGCATTCAAAGCAGCGATCCCATGGGTAGCAAATACAGGATATTCTCCTGCCAAAGAACAGCTATTCAATAAGCAAGGCTTCAACAGCTTAGGTGTCCAGGGCTGCCTTGCCTCCCACCAGTTCGTACTGGCAGTCTCAAGAAGTGACTCTTTTTCACCACCACCCAGAGATCTACTTCTAAACTCAGTTTTCCCAGCTAAGGAATTAGCAAAGACGTAATGATCAAAACAAGTGGGAAGTTACAATTTCGTACAGTCTGTATTACATTGCAGGTATATCACCTTCATATTCCAAACTGTTAAGGAAAAGGCAATTGATCTCAGGTGCTTGCACAAGGGTCTCAGGCCCCTCAGGAGTGAACTACTCACAGAAAGCTTCTGCATATTATGGAAGACCAATGTGAATCATTCATCAATAGAAGCTTCCTTTGGATAAGTAAGATTGT
>JAVSBS010007950.1:40007-55163 GCA_033124195.1 Coracias cyanogaster | reverse complement strand
TTTTCTCCTAGACACAATTGAACAAGCTACTAATGCTGAGAAATCTAACAGAGTGGAAGAGAAAAAGAATGCAAACATCTTTTAAAGTCTCAGTCTCTACATTAAAACTATTTTCTTCTCAGCTGTTCTCATGTAATATGCCATCTGCAGAAAAGTTTGCCACCATTTTTTCCTACTTTGTTTATTTAGAATTTCTCCTGAACTGTAAAAACATGATTTATAGGAAGGGGGGGGGGGGGGGCAAGGAGTCCTGGCCGAGTTCATGCTACTCTAATAACTCAGGCACCACTGTCTTGAAAACAGATATGATGTAAGCAGCTGAATATTATACCAGAGAATTTTCAGTTCCTGTGAAACTGAGTGACATTTGGCCTCGGAGTAATTTTTCCATATTTCCACTAATGTTACAGATAGAAGATACAGGTGCAATTAATCTGAGGCCTGTGATCTACATCATCAGAAATTTCAGGTATTTTGAATGGTTTATACTCTGCTGTCTTTAGTTTGTATTTCTCAAAGTCTGTTTTAAGTAGGATAGTTCATTTTTTTTTCCTCTGGGAGAAAAAAGATAATAAGAAAATAAATTATTATTAGTGTTCTGGAAACATATTAGTATTCCTACTATTCTCTTTAACTTCAGTGTTAAATTTTCAGGATGCCCTATATATAGAAAAACATATATGTACATTGATACATTGATAATTTCTTACAAGTAGATTAAGGTTAAGAAATGAATGCATCACTAAAAAAAATAGTGGCACTATAGAAAATACTAAGCAAGTGATGAGCTGAATTGAAGTGCTACTAGACCAAATGTAGCCTGCATTTTTTACCTCGACAAACAGTATTTTCAGTGTTCAAAGTGTTTTGAGCACAAACACCACAGGCAGTGATATCTACCTTAAATGCCTTCATGGCACAGCTGGCTTCTGTGATACCTTCATTAATACATCTTTAAAAAAAAACGATAGCTGTTAAGTGTCTTGCAAGAAAGCATGGTCCTCTTTGCATTGTCCTGCAGATTGCTTGGGAAATCACTAAGCTCTGGAACAGCAATACCCATTTAAAGGGAAGGTTATGACAAACGTTATGTCATGGCATTGTGGAACACTGTAGGCTGTTTAGAGCCCAACACTCTTCCTGGGTTTTAGGCTGGAAGCCAGTGTAAAACTGCTATTGACTTCAATGAAAGCCATAAATGCTTGTCTGCTAAAGAATGAAGTACAGTGTGTTTGTTCAACCAGTTCAAAGGACTTTCCCTAATTCCTGGGCGCACCGGATGAGACAATATTTATATATGTTAAGATGGAAGGCCTGATTCTCCACTGCCTTCCGCTTGCATATTTGTAAAAACTTGAGTGCAGCTTCTGTTTTGCTAAGTCCTTCACTTCAACCAAGCTTTTGTCCACTTGATGTTTTCAGCCTGGTGAGGCAACTGGCTATCTGCCAAGGTTGCTTGGATCAGCTCACCTCTGAAGTTCACAGATCAACAGATTGGATGAGAATATTAGTGAACTTGTTAAATTCATTTGTTAAACTCCTTTTGAACAGATGTCTGTTAATTAGTAGTGTGTAATATTAAATTAGTATTGTTTATGTTAATGTGGTTTTTAAGTTATTGATCCAGAGTGTCTTCAGGAATTCTGCAGTGAGAATGATGGAAATAAAAGTGTCCCAATTATAGGTTAATTTATAAAATCCTTTTAGGGAGTCATATCTTCAGTGGAAACTTGGAGCGAAAAGCTGAGTTCCAGCTTTGCTCATGACAAAAAAAAAGTCTATTTTTATTTCCAAAATAAACCAAATTTAAATTAGATGCTTACAGACTTATTCAACTGTGCTCTGCTATTTCCAATTCAAAAGCAGACTTTTATTTGGAATTTATTTTGAATAGCTATGTCACATCATACTTAAGGCATTGGCATTTCCAGAGTGAAAACTCTTTTGGCATTTCTGAGTCATAATTGCTGACAATTTTTTCTGGATTATGTCTCTTTTGATTACCTAGCATGCAACATAAAGAATAGATTTTAGACTGTGAGTGACTATACTGATAGCAGACATTATGGCCTTACTGATATCAGCTGGCCATATCCTGAATTACACTTCAAAGTTCAATTAGTATAACTTAAGAGGACAAAGTACAAAATTCATTACAGGCTACCTTTTACGAACTGTTCTATGTAGAGTTGACTCATGACTGCTATTTGGAACAGCTAGCCATTATATCACCTGCAAAAGGACCAACTGGCTACCAGATGGTAGGTAGCCAGCACCTTGGTAAGCTGCTGTGACATCCCCTCGCAAAATCCCTTTTCTCATGCCTGTTTTCCAGCCCAGTGACAATAGTTTTAATTTCCCAGTGGAAAAGGTTTTTCAGGCTTTGAGGAAATGGTATGTCAGACTTGGGAATGGATAAATATTATTTTGCAAGTAAATCAGAATCTGTGATTGCAGTACTTCCCTTAGGCAAAGAGGAACACATTTTCTGAGTGTGAGAAATAGACTTAATGCCGTAAGTACATGACATTCACCTGTTTCATATTTATTCTTCTAAATCCCTTAGTGATTTATCTAACGAATATGAACATGAATATGATTTCAATGAAGAACAGAAATTTTAGTTTTGGCATTAACAAGAAGATACAGGCAAGCTTCCATGGAAAAAACAGGTACTTCATATCAATTGAGATCTAAGCTAGGATATTTGTTTAACTCAAACTTGCTGTAAGCCATGAATATATGAAAGGTAAGTCTTCATGATTCAAGGGATGCATAACAGTAGGAAGATTATTGAATAGATCCTTCTAGAAGCTATGCTGAAGCACACAGAGGACAGGGAGGTGATTTGAGACAGACAGCATGGCTTCACAAGGGCAAGTCCTGCTTGACCAATCTAGTGGCCTTCTATGATGCAGTGATTACATCCGCGGACAAGGGAAGACCTATGGATGTAATCTATCTGGAGTTCTGTCAAGCCTTTTATGTGGACTCCCTCAACATTCTTCTCTCCAAATTGGAGATAAATTAATTTGATAGGTAGACTGTTTGGTGGATAAAAAAATTGGTTGGATGGTCACATCTAGAGGGCAGAGGTCCATGGCTCAATGTCCAGATGGAGATCAGTGACAAGTGGTGTCCCTCAGGAGTCCATACTTGGACCAGTGCTGTTTGGTATCTTCACCAATGACTTAGACAGCAAGATCAAGTGCACCCTCAGCAAGTTTGCAGATTACACCAAGCTGAGTGGTGCAGTTGACACAGCAGAGGGGTGGAATGCCACCCAGAGGGACCTGGACAAGCTTGAGAAGTGGATCTGTGTGAATCTCCTGAGGTTCAACAAGGACAAGCGCAAGGTCCTGCACAAGAGTCTCGGTGCAATCCCCAGTATCAATACAGGCTGGAGGATGAAGGGATGAAGAGCAGCCCTGCAGAAAAAGACTTGGGGGTACTGGTGGATGAAAAGCTTGACATGAGCCAACAATGTGTGCTCACAGCCCAGAAAACCAACAGTATCCTGGGCTGCATCAAAAGAAGCATGGCCAACAGGTCAAGGGAGGTGATTCTGCCCCCTCTACTCTGCTCTTGTGAGACCCAAGCTGGAGAATTGCATCCAGCTCTGGAGTCCTTAGCACAAGAAAGACATGGACCTGTTGGAGTGGGTCCAGAGGAAGGCCACAAAAATCATCAGAGGGCTGGAACACCTGTCTTATGAAGAAAGGCTGACAGAACTGAGGTTGTTCAACCTGGAGAAGAGAAGGCTCCGGGAAGACCTTATTGTTGCCTTTCAGTCCTTAAAGGGAGCTTATAAGAAAGATGGGGACAGTCTTTTTAGCAGGTCCTGTTGTGATAAGGGGTAATGGTTTGAAACTAAAGGGAGGGTAGATGTAGACTAGATCTAAGGAAGAAATTGTTTATAATGAGGGTGCTGAAACACTGGCACAGGTTGCCCAGAGAGGTGGTAGATGTCCCATCCCTGGAAACATTAAAGGTCAGGTTGGATGGGGCTCTGAGGAACCCAATCTAGTTAAAGGTGCCCCTGCTCACTGCAGCAGGGCTGGACTAGATGACTTTTAAAAGTCCCTTCCAACCCAAAGCATTCTATGGTTCTACCAATAACAGTTTGCTCACAGAAGTCCTAGACAGCAATGTTTCAATAAAAAATGTAGGTTGTACCAATATCACTTAAAAATAGTTGGCCCCAAATCCTATTGTTAGAAAGATAACTATGGAGCAAAATAGTCACACTTCTTCCATAATTTTTCAAAATGCTGTTAAAATCTAGATTCACAGAAAACAGGTGAGCTCGATAACAAAAAGGCAAATTATGTTATTCTCGTCAAAGGGGCCAGATAAAATGGGGACCACGATTTTGAGAGCTGCAAAATCTTATATTAATAAAAGATAGTTACCACTTCTTTAATGAAAAGTGACAAAATTATTTTAACACTATTCCTATTAACAAGAACAGGAAAAGTTGTTTCTAAGAAATTATTCTGGTTCTTCTCTTTTCTACTTGGCACACAATTTCTTGGGAAAGCTGTTTAAGTCAGTGGAAGTCTATTAATGTAAGAGTGCTGTGGAGAAAGATGCACAGTTTCTTTCAAGTCACATTTCCATCCTTCAGTTTCATTCTTTCAGATTCCACTACTGAAATTACATACACAACAGCTCTGTTTTCACTAGATTATCTTGTCAAGAGAAGATGGTGGGTAATATACAGTTTATATTCACCTATTCATCTAACTTTTCATATCAATATGGAAAAAAGATCTTTGTTTCCTTCTCTTCTAAACATTTTTCCTTCCATTATCCAAGAGTAAAATGACTTATGTTATCATTTTTCCTACAACTGCTCTGCAGTCAAGATTCATGGGTTTTGTCTTTGCTTCACCAACAGAAGAACTTTTCATCATTAAGGAATATTCCTAGCTACTGTATGGATAAATATATGCAAATACATGATTAAATGCCCTGTGAAGAAGCAAGAAGCAAGAAAAAAGGTCTTAATAAATTCTTAGCATAAAACTGAAAGACTATGGTTATGGAAAGCACATTGTAACATAACAGAAATGACAAAAATGGGCTATCAGGGCTTCTCTTAAAACCTAGATTTTAACAATGTTGCCTTGATTTATATCGTTTTTTACAACATTACCTTGATTTATATCAACGTTTTTTACAACATTGCCTTGATTTATATAATGATATTAAATCCTAGCTAAATCCAAGTCAAGAAAGCATGGCAATGCTTGGCTTTTAGACATACTCTGCTTAATGGAGAATTATGTGTGTGTCCGTGAGCAAAACTGGGGAGTGAATCCATGAAATATTTGTGCCAGGATGCCACTATTGACACAGTTGGATCATCTGGATGGTGGGAGGGGGGGAGGGTTAAAAAGGAGAGGGAAAGAGACATAAAGGGATTTCTTTTTTTTTTTTTTTTTTTTGATGCATATGTTCTTTTGGTATGAAAGAGAAACAGAAAGAGAAGAATGTGTGAAAACAGATGTGGAACTACAAAGCCTCCCCACAGAATCCTTGAGAAGGAAGATGTACAAAAAGAGCAGTCTGTGTGGCCATTAAAGTGCAAACTGATTCAGAAAGAGGATATGAAAAAATGTTACAGTAAGCACATAATTCATTGCAAAAGTTGAGACGTATATAACTATCCCAGAGTAGCAGGAAATTAGTCTTTCTTGCATGATTAAATACAGCTAGTGTTTGCAAGTATGAGGAAATCACTGCATGGCTGATCTAGAGCACACAAAGTTTGCCAGGAAAAGTAGCACACTTCTTAGACAAATCTGATATAGCTGTAGTAAGGGATAGAGAGAAGCTGGTAGGCTAATTTATAGTCTCAGTCTGTAGCAGCAACAACTACACTATTATGATATTGCTGATATAAATAAGATTCTCCATTCATGTGAGAATCTTGTTCAATCCTTCAGTGTAGAATGATGGGCAGCTCTTAATATTGTCCAAGGCAAATTCCAATGGTAGCTCATCCTCATTGCTGCAGTAGCAGTAGCCCCTCTAAATGACAGGGGCAGCTTCTTACTGTAGTTCTGAATCACCTTAAGGAAAACATCTCCCTGTCTTGTTTAGAAGATTGGAAAAAAAATCTTTGTTTCCTTCTCTTCTAAACATTTTTCCTTCCATTATCCAATAGTAAAGTGACTTATATTAGCATTTTTCCTACACCTCATGTTTAGAAGATTTTCAGGAGTTATAGATCTTTTTCTTATGAATTTGCAGTCTGAACTGTTATATATTTTTTTTCTGTAATCCTATTCACATTTCACATTTGCAGTCCAAAACAAAAGCCCTAAATGTCCAATGCTTTTACCATTTTTTAATTGCCTAGTGGTATTTTGACTAGTTAATGTTTCTCATAGAATACTCCCCTTAGAATTGCACATTCCATTCTTTTTGGTTTTTTTATTATGGTTTCTGACACTGAAGATATTGGCTTTTATTAGTGATAGTCTCTTAAAATACACGTATGAATGGTATGCTAAGTGGAAAGTGTGATTTATGCCTTTGTTTTGACTGTCTGTTTATTAACCATATACTATCTATCATTGGCTTTAATCCAGTGAAGTGTTTTTGTAAAGAAGTTGCATAATCTTTGCTTCATCTTTAGTTGAGTGATCTCCTCAGTCTCAATCATCTTCATCAGATTCTGCTCATCTCAGCCTGTTTAAATATATGGCCCCAAAGTTTTCAGCTATTTTCTGAGTTTCATAGGCAAACATTTCAGACTTACCTCTTCTCAGCAGTGTATATTGCTGAAAGTGGCTTCCCACTCATTCGTAACATCTACGGCTCATCCTATTACACAGTTATCAAATGTCTTTATTACAGAAGCATGTGTTCTGAAATGCATTTTTTGTTAAATTGTTTCATGACTTCCTTCAAATACATGTACATTCAACAGAACTGAAATGCTTAGTTGGGTGGTCCCTACTGCTTTGTGGTAGAGGCAAGAGCAAAACATCATGTGTGATTTCAACACCATTAAGTTATTTATTGATAATCCAGAAGTGATGTAGCTGAATCAGCATTATCTCTACTGTAAAAGGTTTCTGGTGTTAACTCTTCTGTTGCCTATTACCATGCACATATCACAGAAAGAGCAATTCCCTATCCTGTCGTCTCTTTTAAGTGTAAATGCTTACAAAAGTCTATAGAGGCTTTGTATCAAGAATGGCAGCAGCATATGTCTCTCAAGGAATACTTGTCTTTGCTTTACCTCTAGATTTCAATGATATATAATAAAAGTACAACAGAAATTATTAAGCGTGACAATAGCTTTGACTCAGACTGTTGTTATTTTCCAGACTAATTATACTACAGAACTGCACTCTCCTACTCAGACTGTTTCAAAGCTTCTCCAGCTGGGCACATTCCTCATGCACAGTATCAGAGGATATTACTGTCTCCAAATCACTTGGTACTATCATTGAAATAGCAGCTTCCTGATTCAGACCTAGAACAATAGCAATCTTCTCATTAATTATAGTAACACTTTGGAGGAGATTGTTGATGCATATGAATTAAAACATCATTACACATGAATTAAAACATCAACACAGTTGTGTTTAGAGTTGGGTAGTAACAGACAGGGGTGCTCATGTGCAGCTATTTCCCAACAAATGGCTGAACACTGTTCTACTTTACATAGCAGAATAGCATACTATTTAATCCAGAGCTAAACTGAATTCCACCCAAGTATCTGAACTGCTTGCAGCAAAACCCCAAAGTTAATTTTCACTCACTTATTTCCATATAGCTGTGCTGAAGCTAATAGAGTTGTATAGGTCTGACCAGAATTTGGCTTCAGTTTTCTAAGCACATTTGTTCATTTCATGACAAACATTTCTTCGTGGGTTATGTTAGAACAGAGTCAGATGCTGATCCCTTTCTCAAAGCAACTTATTCTTTGAGTGATACAAGCACCTTGTTTTTACTAAAGAACGACTAGCCTACATGTGGCAATGATACACCATAGGAAAATGATCTGTTACATTCTCTTTATCTGTTCCTTCCCCTTAGCCATCATACATCTCCTTAGGTACAAACTGTGTCACTTGGCAACAGTGAAGTGCTCTTGAATCCTGAGGGAAGGTAGGACACAGCTTACTTCTATGGTAGGATAAATCCTGTTTATATTGCTAGATGCTCTTAAGTTATATGCTGGCAAAGCAAGCTTCACCATCTGCTAGGGATTTATAGGAAACTTGGCAGAAATGGACAAGTAGAAGATATTCTTTATCCATATACCCTTTTATTTCTTCTCTTCTTCCACAGACTCAAAGCCACTAAGCCAGCACCATCCACCTATGCCAGCAACTGCAGGACTTCTGGCTCAAGAGGGGACACAGGTGCCTTGAACCACTAAGTAACTACTCCTATTTTTTATATGATTCAGGCTCCATGCCTATACACCTGGTTTGGGATAATACATTTTCTTTCAGCTGTTGAAGACTTTTAATCCAGTTGAGAAAACAGCTCATTTGAATTCTCCACAGCTTGTTTGCTTCTGCATCTAATTCATTACCTGATCACTTCTAATTAGAAGAGTTTCAATGGAAGAATTGTTCTGTTCTGTGCAGTTAACAATTATTTCCTTCCAGTCAGGACACAGGACCTTACCTAGTGAGGTGATCTGCAGGAGAATATTAAAAAAATCAGATTTATTCACAGGTAAAAAGGAAAAGGTTAATGTCAAAATATAAAAGAAAACGTTCAGGTTTCCTGCTACAGGAGGATTCACAGTAGTCAACAGATTTTAGTTTTATATTATTTTCTGGTGTTGTTAACACTTTCCCACCATTTATTTTCTAAAATATATGGTTTACTGTAAGGATAATATACTTCTTTCTTCTTTTTTTTTTCTTCTATAATCACAGACAAATTTACCTACAGATTTATGGAGTCTGGAGGCCTAAGATTTCTCAGTGAGAAACTGTTATTGTTTGCCTTACAACAAAATTATAGGAGCAAAAGTACTATCATTTTACTTAAGAAAAACTATATGTGGCAAAAAGATGCACAGTTTTTGGGGTGTTATTATTATCATTTTCTTAAAACTGTATGTTGTTTGTAGAGGGACTGTTGCTATTGTCATGGATGGAGACCAATAGCACAGAGGGAGGAATGCTGCTAGTTGAGGAATAATTGTTTGAAAGCATAAACAGTAATACGCACACAAGCAGGAGGCAAGATGAATCACTATTTTTGGTTAAAAATAAAACCAAATAAGAGTAGTAGAAGCTTGAGCTCCCCTAAGTAATAAGAATAATTACATTTAAAGCACCTCTGTAGGCTACCAGCTTTGAAGTGTGCAGAAACAAAATTAATGACTAGTAAGTGTTTACAAGTGTTCAATTTGTAATGGCCAGAAGAGATAACTCTGCTCAGTTTGATACTAATTAAGAATTTATTATCTCTTTCAGCTCTGTGTCCAGTTGTACACTAAAATTATACATTTTGACATAATTATTTTGTTACTTGTATCCTTGAGCATAACAAGTGAATGTCACTGTACCTCAGTAATTTAGGTATCATTATACAATTAGCTGAAGTGCTTGCTTGCATAATTGTTAATCAGCTGTGTGGTTTTGAGTTGCATGTTGCACTTGTAACTGATTTGTAATACAGCCAAGATGAGAGATGGTGTCTCAGTTCTCTGCTTTTCTCCTATTGGCTCTGAAACAAAATTAGACTTATAAGAAACAGTAGAATGTCATTAGGCAGCTTAATCAAATTTACTTAAAGTATCTGAAGCATTATTCATCTAGCAGATGTATTATGTGGATTAAAATGAATCTAACACCATAACTTCCAGCTTGTACTTCATACCCCTCTGTTAGCCTGGCTCAACTTTGAATTGAATTATTTGAATTAAATACAAGCATTTGAACTCAAGTCAGGTACAATGTTTTCTCTAAATCAGCTGTCTTCTGTCTGTCTCTGAGCAAGATGATTCTCTTTTTTCTGGCCTTGCTACCATAAGACTCCTTTGACTACATTTTATCTACTCGTGGAAGTTTAGTTGGAGGTCCAGCAACCCACCTATTAGACCTCTTTCTATCCCAATTTACTCTTCAGGATATAGCAGGGTTTAAAACTGAACCCCCAATTCATCTGCATAGCTCCATTGAAGTTAATGGAAGAACATTGACTTCCGTCAGTTGATAGCCTGGTTCTATGTAAATAGGAAAGTTGGTTCTCAGCATTTGTGCCCTGTATACTGTGCCCAGTCTGTCTCATGTGGCATCACATCCACACAATCAGCTCAGGAAAGCCCAGGATCAGCTCTTAGCCTTGCCTCAAACATAAGCCAACCCCTGAGAGAAGGATCAGCCACATTCACCTTGCTGGCAAATAGTGATCCTCATTCTCAGATGTTAGCGAGAAATCTTCCCTGCAGGTGTATAACCTGACAGTGTATATAATATGTGTGAGGTTTTTTCCTCAAATCACAAAATGAATGTGAGTAGATACAGCTGTTTGTTCAAGCTGCTGGTACCTTCACCCATGAAAGACCCTGGTTCCATACCCAGTGAACCAAGCTGTTCCAAATGAAAGAAAAAGTGAAAGGTGAAGCTTGAAGGTTTAAGGATCAGCATTAAAAACCTCCCAAAGAGGCCTGCCACAGCAGCAAACAATCCATACTTGGGCAATGGTGTTGTACACTGCGAGGGCTTCAGGGTAGGATTTTTTGTTCTAATGTATTTTCCTCGCCATTCCAGACTAAATGCCAAATCTTGAGAGAAGAGCTGGCAAGTGATTACATTATGTGTAGGTGATTACACAGCTAGTGTACTTGAACTGTCTGCTCACGAAAGTTTTGCACAGTAGCTAGGTAACGTACACTGCATATTGCCTCTGCCTCTACTTTTCTTGAAAGAAAAGCATTCTTTATAAATTATACTAGCTGCCACATCCTTTTAGTTCTTATTAGCTGATTTGTGAACCAACCAAGCAAGACACAGAGCTAGACCAACATCAGCGTACTGCATTATAAGCATGCTGTTTTGCAGGAAACTGTTACTTACATTAAAGTATGGAGTTTTCATGCTTATAAATTGAAATTCAAATAAATATATTTTTATATATATAAAAGTGAAAATTATTGAATTAAAAGCAACAAGAATTAGCAACCAAAAAAAAACCCCAAACAAACAAAAAAACTCCCTGTATATTTTTAGCATATTCATGTTTATATTTCCTGTAAGCCTACTATTTGACAATATGCCAATACTGCTGCTTCATATGTTGGAAAAATATACGGGATGCTTATTTTTCCCTCAGTCTTCTAGCATCTCCTTTCACTGGAATTGCTCCTTTGTTTCTTTATTTAATGGATGAGGACAAAAACTGGCACATGGTAATTCATAAAGGATATTCTCCAAGCTGGTGTTGGTATCTATATGATGCCTCTTTTTTTTCTCACAAGTTTAAAGAGACTTTACCATCATGGGGCCTTGCATAGAAGAGTTAAAATATGAGTTTCTTCCTCCTCTTCTTTCAAACTTATGTAGAATTAATTACACTTCTCTGTGCCATAAACTCAGGAAAAGGATTTCTGCTAGAACTGGGAATCCTAGACAATTCTTCTAAGCATTGTCTCATTCTAGTTTCTCTTTTTGAAATCACATTAATTAGTGGCAAAACGCTATTTCTTCTTGTCTTTGCTTTAGCTTTTCTGAATTTCCCATTTAGAGTTCTTGAGTCCTAAATAATGAAGCAATAAATTTAAGTTTTAGAAAATGTTGTTTCTTTGGGAGGAAAATAAGTTGTACTTCTCTTGAATTCAGAATAACCTGTGGGTGGTCCTGGATTCTCACCAAGATCTACTAAAGATGAGATAATACAGCCTGACCACTGTGAGAGGAAGAAAGTGGGTGAGAGAAAAACGAAAACTTGGATTTTCAGATATAATTGCATCAGAAAAACTGGAGCTAAACTTTGCCACCAATCTTCTCTTTTGATTCCATAGCCCAAGATAGTAGGTGTTTTGAATTCAATATTTCTTTTGTGCTATAACTCCTTCATTAAGTAAAAATTTGAATATGAAGTGTTTCTCCTAGTATTCAGCTTTTTAAAACTTTCTTCATACAAATAGACAGAATTATTTAACATTATTTACTGTAATTTTCCTCCCACTATGGAAGAAGGCTGGTTTTGACGCAGCAAACATTTGGTGTCTTACATTTAGATATTACAAAATCAAAGTCAGATGCAGCTTAAGTCAAACCCTCTTTTTGCTTATCCCTTCCACTTTTCCCAGTGTGCCCAAAGTCAACAGAATAGAAAAATGTCCAGATAAATACCTCTCACTTTGCTCCCTGTGTACTTTTGATATTGTTACAGACACAGTGTTTTTAAAATTAAAAATAGCACCTTTTTCTATGCAGAGAGGATATTATGCAAGAGGACCTTAAATTAATCTAAAACACCACATCTTCTGCTAAAAATTGAAAGACAAGAAAAAGTGAAATCTGGCATCACTGATGGCAGCAGAAATGGTAATATTAATTTTAATGAAGCCAGGATTTCTTCCAAAGATTAAAACATTGGATATGTGTTTTCATTTTTGTTATTCCCAAAATACATTCCAGAACCACACATTGCTACTGCTTCCCAAAATTTCAAACCAAATAAAATTGGGTTGTGGATATGTTTGAACAGGCAATTTCATTAAACTTCAGATGCTACAGTAAGGGATCTATTCACTCAATAGATCCTACTCAGAATTTTGAATTATCTCTGAAGCAAAATTCCACATTATGGGACAATTTCTATGATGGGAATATATGTCTGATGTCCTGAGTATTTGTGATTTCAAGTCATCCATATAGTGTCACACAGTTTATTCTTTCTACACTCATAAAACCTTTCTACAGTGAGGCTGATGAAGACAAAGGGTTCATATGGTCACCCAACTCCTTTTAAGCCTACAGCCACCAAGATACTTGTCTCAGAGCGTGCGTGTCGTTTTGAGAGAGGCCCTTAACACTTACTAACCCTCCTGTCACAGAAAGCTGGCTGCCTGATCTGTCTCGGCAGGAGATAAAATGAGCACTGGGGAAAGGGATGTAGGGGCAGAGAAGGAATACAAAGACTTAAAAGCCAAGTGGAACTTCATAGAAAACACAATCCCAGAAAGAGCTGGAAATGTAAATTAGTTCACAGTTCTTTACAACACAGCTAGTGCAACATGATGAAAAGAATAAGCCTAAGACTTCACTTCTCACTGCTGAATTTACTATAATAACTCATTACTTAACACTGCACTCCTAAGTCCTGAAGAAGTGATGGGCTCACCGGCAAACCTGGAGCCTTTGGGGAACGTTTAAAGATGTCTGAATTTGACAAAATACATTTAAAATCTCATGTGGGCAGACCTCTCCCCACTGAATACCTTTAGAAGCCTAGGTATAAATTATTCCAACAAATGGCAGCTGTTGGAGAACATAGGGGATTTTTTTGCAGAATTTATGAAATATTAAGTGTCACTTAGTGTAACTGTGTGATCTTGGTTGCTTAACTGACTTCAAGGGATTAACTTCTTTTCAGAGATACTCTCTGGGACTGAGGAAAAGGCAGTCAATGGACTAATGTAAGGCACATTACTAGGTCTAGGTTGAACAGGTGAACTGTCTGGGCTCAATGACATTTGAATAGATTTAACTGTGCGGATCTGTAGATAAATCAATCTTATTCTGCCCTGTGGGCTGGTAGGCAGCATGTAAGGAAGGAACTTAATTACTTGAATAGGCTGACTAGAGTAACATAAGACAATGCCATATGTAAGAGTTATACTATAAAGTGTCTTTTACCCTGTGAGTGTTTGGACGGAAAAATAAAGGGGTAATCAATGATGAGAATTGATGAGAATCTCTGGTTCTATGATTTATGGAAGAAATGGTGTACCCGGCACAAAAGACTCCTTGAGGACTTTGACTCACTTCCTAAAAGCTGACCAATTTCCCGACAGAAAAACCATAGAGAAGGATATATTTATTATTTTGGCTACAACTATTTTCTGTGCTATTTAAAGGGCAATTGTGGTTAAAGTCTCTTCGAAAATCTGGATGTCTTCTCTCAACTAACAGAAGCCTCGGAGAATGCACTGTAGATCCACAGTACACCTAGACACTCGTGAACTATTTGTGGAGACCAGGTATCAGTAATCTTGGTAATCACCTGAGAAGTGAAATGCTGCAGACAGGGAGCGTAAGTCCTTAGAGTTACTGCCTGCTCAAGAGAGCCTCGATAACATATTTGGGTGTAACACATAGGACCTCAGGAGCATCTAGCCAGTGTTGTGGCATGACTAAAAATGCCTTTTTTGTTTTGTTAACCATCCCTATGTTGAATTTAACTGTTCCCCGGGGCAGCAACTGCCCCTACAAAATGAATTTGTTCATGTTTTTAAGTTTGATGTTGAAAGACTAAAAGAAGCATTCATTCCCAGCATCAAATGATTTTATCTACTTTGATTTTGTAAGCATGTAAGGAAACTCTATAAGCAAAATTTTCCTCGGAGTCACATATTATAAAGGAATGGATTTAACTGTGATGGGTCACAGAGGACCTTCAGTGGTTGTGAAGTCCAGATGCAGTTTTTTATTCATATCTAGTATTTCTCAAAGCTTTATAAACATCCAAACTGTATTTTACTTCATGCTGAGTTGGTGGCCATATTATGCTTTTTATTCGGACACATTGATCATGCTGACATGTTACTAACCAACATGATGGTGATAGAATTCAATAAGCACTCTTGTAATAGCAACTTTACTTTTCTTATTGCTTTCTTAACACAGTGTTATACACCACAGCTATACTATACATCCAGTATAACACATAATACTGTTGTATTATATTCTTGCAAAGAATAATGCATTTCATCTTCATGGCATACATCAAACACATCATACAATGCAGCACATAACTGACAGGTATATGCCTATGCTCTCACATAACTCCATTATTAACTAAAAACCCCATACTTATAGGAAAGGGTTTGAGATTTAGTAAAAGGTTATCAGAAATCTCTTGGGTTTTACCTATAAGTTAACTCACATACACTTCTGTTTATTTTTGTATTCATAACTGTGGTTAAGTTTTATTATATGA
>JAVSBS010007950.1:23329-39782 GCA_033124195.1 Coracias cyanogaster | reverse complement strand
TCTTTAAACACCTCCAGGGATGGTGACTCCACCACCTCCCTGGGCAGCCTGTTCCAGTGCCTCACCACCCTCTCAGTAAACACACACACGAACTGAATCCAAAGGTGATTGGGTGCAAAGGGGAAACTGGTGCCTTACTGAATGCCTGCCTTGTTCCTAAGGCTGTGAAGGTTCCTTGTATCTGTACATGCACACACACATGCAGACAGATGTGCACACACATGCAGACACATGCACACACACAAGCCCCCATGCACATGTACACATACCTCTGTGGTGCCATTGCTAGGTCAACCCCAAATTATCACTAATCCTAAAGGTAAATTCCAAGCATTGTTTGGAAGCAAGGTGTGTTTTTATGCACCTTAACATCCCTTTGTGGGATAAGGCATGAAGGAATTATGATGCTAGAAGACTTGCCCCTTGTGTTAGCACTAAGACACAAACTGAGCTCCCACAGCACAACACATCTGTCCCACAAATGCATCCATGTCCTTTACCATAATGGTCACTACTCTCTGGAGAGGTTATGCAAAGGTTGGGTTGCTAGGAAGATCAGGCCTATTCAGACCTCTTCTACAGAGGGCAAAACAGGTTTCAGTGGAAAGAAGTAGTTTTCCAAAACACTTTGGCTCTGTAGCAAGGTAATGGCAAATTACCAGAACTTTAATTCTGCTCTGACCCTTCTATAGCACACTTCAAAACTGGCTAGCTGCTTCTTAGGACAGGATGCTATGCATTCATGCAGCAGATGTCAGAGGCAGTATTATCATTGATAAAATAGCTTTGCTTGAAAGATTATAAAAGTATAAATGAGTAAGTGAAAGGATCTTTTAATGGTCACCTTTATCCAATCCAAGATGGAGGACTTTCTAATCACACTGAATTTTAATTTTGTCCTTTGAGTACGTTTGGCTACCCCAGATAAAATAATTCATGAATCAATTAAAAATGCAATGGGGAGAAAAAGTACCAAGCAACCAAACAAAACACCCACAAAAAACCTGCACTTGTACATTGCTAGTCATTAATCTTGATTATCTCCTAAGCCACATGCATTTTGCCCTGGCCTTGTAACATGACTAAACTCAGATGGCCAGAGCCTTCCCTACCTGCAGAGAAGGTAGAGTGAGTGTAAAATAGCCATCAGCTACCCAATCGTTGCCCTTTACCTACTGCTTTCTCTGTTAGCACTGCACAAGAGATATTGATTTAATTAATGAAGTAAAAAATTTTATCATTATAAAAGAAACAAAGTGATTAAAAATGCCAACACTTGTATTTACTCATGTATCTTTCTGTATAGATCAGTGAATGACATCCCGGTTGTTTGAGTTTGTTTTTATAACAGGAGATCATATATTTTACAACATAGTTTCTCCTTTATTAAAACATTATACTGTATCTTGTTTGTTTTGTATTAATATGTATTTCAGCAGCTTTCTTTTTGTAAGTTATTCTTGCACAAACAAAGAACAATGTTCAGGTCTGTTCTGTATTTACCAGCTAGTTTACACAAGGGCCACAGAAAAGCTTTCACTTGTCCTGATTCTAATGCATTGCTCATAGTACATACTTTTTTTAAAGGGTTTTTTAAAGCCATATTTCTTCCTAAACGCATACCTTAAAGTCATCATTATTTCTAATTAGATGAAGTATAACAAGAAATATAATTACTTTTAATTGCATCTGTTCATACATACACATTTCTTCATCAGTAGAGATTCCATTGCTTGGCCTTTAAATGTGGAATTTTTAAAATTAGTAATGAAATGCTCTTTTTAATTCACTTACTTTTAGTAGCTTTTTAATATATAACACTGTGCCTTTAGCTTTTCATATCCATGTCCTTTCCTTTGATTTTTGAGGCCTGTGATTTTCTGTGGTGGTTCCTAAGATAAATATTCCCTCAGGAAAAGATTGTAAACATTGAAGCATGGTACAGAAAATGTCAAAAATTACAGGCATTTCTCTGTGTCTGAAATAATCTGTTGGGTTTCCAGCTTATAACAAATAAGAAGAGCACATGTTCCATTGCCACACTCAGGGTGAAATAGGGCAGATACCAGAGCACATTTTCTTTATATTTAACCAAATTTTGACATTTTAGAAAAGAGATGATTCCTTAAAGGCTTTATTCCCCATTACTGACAACTTTTTTAACTTCCCTTGAAACACCAGACTTAAATAGGAAACTTTCAATGAAGTTTGTGCATTTTATTACTCTCGCATTCACTTGTGTACAATCACATTAAAAGCTGAAAGAAGCAAGAAAATCAATGGCATCTATGACTTCTGTGCCAGTTGTGGGAGCATCCTAGCTCAAGCTAGAAGACATTTTAAAAAGACAACAGATGTCTGCTTTCTCTTTATTCCTTCAGTGTTCCTCACAGTGGCTTCTATTAGGGGAGAAAATCGATTTTCTAGTTTATTAACTATTCTGAAATTTTAAAAATAACACTGGCCAGAACAAATGCAGAATGTCAGCATTTTAAATTGAAAATTCAAGAAATTTCTATAGCACAAGAAAAGGACTGCTTGTTTGGACATTAAAGTATAGTTTTAAATTAAAAAATTAATTAACAGAAAAACTACTCAAAAATTCCAAATATATAAAATTTAAAATGCCAAAACTTAGTTTTAAAATAGTTTAGTATATTTTAAAAGGCTATGCTTACATCAAGTGCCTTAGGGTTGCCAAATATATAATTTATTTGGACTCCTTTTAGTCCAGCTTATGCGATCTAACATTTTCAAGAAAGGTGCTGTGGCCTATTAAGATATTTCAGTCCCCTAGCTGCCTCCTTGCAAAATAAAATGTGTTACAATATCACAGCTCAGCCCATTTCTCCATCTCAAATCTTAGTTGAAAGTGTAACTGAAGGAGATACTGCGCTAAAACACCCAAGTGCTAATCACTGCAAGGCACTTACTAACTCAGAAATGTTTCAAAGATTTCTGAACAGGAAGAACAAAGCCAAATTTTATTGCCACAGTGACATAGGCTTGGCTACCATTGAGTCACTTGTGTGCTGGAAGACTCTAGACTTCCAACACAGAAGAAGAAGCAGCTGAAAGAAGAAACTAGTAAAAAATAGTGGAAGGGCCCAGATACTCACTGCAGCAGCTGATATTGATGATTCCTTCTAGAAGCAACAGTTTCTGCCATCATCTCCTAACTGCCCAAAACTGGGTGCCATGCCACACCATTGCCTGCCTCAGGAGCAGTATCAGTAGTCAGACTGGCTTTCCAGGACACTGCTGTAGACTACAGTCATTTGGTTGCTGCCAACCCTCTGCATTCACAGGAAACCACGTATCTTGTTTTTAGAGTTGGCTCAGCATTCATTTCTACTCTCTCTGCTTAGGAAGTGGGAATGTGTCACTGAAGGTAGGTACACAGATAGAAAACATTAATTTCTTAAAGCAGCTGTTTGCTTCCAAACATAGGGCTTATCCACCATATAAACTCAACACTGTTTATAATTTCATGACAAATGATGCCTGCCTGTGGAGCCCATGTCTACTGAAACCAATGGCTCACTTGCCAGGATTTCAGTTCTCCTTTCCGCAGCAAATGTGCTTGGCTCCACATTTCCACCTTTGCTTTTCAGTATATTTGTTCCCACCTGTGATGGAACTAGATTTCATTGCAAAGGGTGATGGCTTCCATAAAGTGGAAATTTTTATCAACTTGATTAATTATCTGTTCACGCACAGGCTTTTTCCAGATGGCCTCCAATCTGCAAGATCATGAACAACTTTGTCGTGCAATGTTAAGTATACTATATCTAAGCAGGCAGTCTATTCCCTGGCAATATCAGACCCAGATGCCTACTTTTATGGCACATTTCCTTAATTGTTACATAGTGGTACCTGCTCACACTAATGATATATGTCCCACACATGAAGCTTCAAGCTTCAGGGCATTTATTGCAGCAATTCTGAAATACTTTGTCTTGCCAACCACTTAGAATTAGATCATGACGATTGCATTTATGTAAAAAGTAAAGCACATCTTCAGCCTTTACCATTTTATTACTATTCTCTCTCTGTTTTCTTCTTGCTGCAAACGTTGCATCGAAACTCCACAGGGATTGTTACATTTTCCTGATGTAGGCACATTCTATCTGTTTTACAGGTTCATATGTTCAGACCTATGGATATCTATATTGCTGTGACCCATATCAGTTGTGACCCTTAGTATATCATAATGATGATGGCCTCCACTTTTTCAAAGATGGGATAAAGGGCCAGAATATATAATCTAACTATAGTGTCCCCAGTCAGGGAGGAAATAGGTATTTCCATCTGATTATGTCTTCTGACCCAACAATGGCTGCCAAATACATCTGTCCTTGTAAAGATTTTCTATTTCTAGTGTTGTTTGAACACTTGGAGATATCAGAAATAATAAAGGTATGTGTTGGGCATGGATCCACAGGAAGCACTTAAGGGCATGTAGAGAGTTGATTTGCTAGCTGACTACCAGCAAAACAAAGGGGATTTTGTTAAGAAGTGTATCTTCTAAAACATTTACTATTCAGTGCACGTTCTTATACATTTAGACACTCATACAAAAACCCCCCAACTATAAAGAGTTTAAAACAAGCTGAAAAACAAAGCGTCTTTCTACTACTACACATAAACCAGCTGCTTCTCCATCTGGTGCATTTTGACCACTTGTTCATAGCTCCAACCTGAGAGCTGATTTTGCTGAGGTTCCTGAACACTTCTGTTTCATATTGAGGACTTTATGGATGGAATTATCCTTTTATCTGCCTATGCTACACAACTTCTTATATAAAAGATTACTTCAAACATACACATTTGTCAGTTTAAGAGTACATCACTTTACTTTTTCATATATGCATCAAGCTGCTGCACTGCGGTAAAAAAAACCAAAAACCTCCCCCTGCCCCTAAACAAATCCTCCTAGGGGCTATCAGAAGTCAAATGAAGCACGTGGTTGGGAAAAGCCAGCATGGATTCAGCAAGGCCAAATCATGCTTGACAAACCTGATCACCTTCTACAACAAAGTAACCTGCTTGGTTGATGTGCAGCAAGCAGTACACATTACCTACCTGGATTTTTCCAAGGCTTTCGATACAGTTCCTCACAGCCTCCTCCTAGAGAAACCAATGCATAGCTGTCTAGACAAGTGGTCCATGCAGTGGGTAGGGAACCAGCTGATAGGCTACACCCAGAAGGTGGTGGTAAATAGCTCCTTTTCACACTGGCAACCTGTCACAAGTGGGGTCCCCCAGGGATCGATACTGAGCCCAACACTGTTTAATATTTTCATAAGTGATCTGGATGATGGGATCAAGTGTGCCCTGATGAAGTTTGCTGATGATACGAAACTGAATGGGGAAGTGGACACTTTGGAAGGAAGAGCCACCTTGCAGGAAGACCTGGATAGGCTGGAAGAGTGGGCTAACAAGAACATTATGAAGTTCAGCAAAGACAAGTGTAAGGTCTTGCACCTGGGAAAACATAATCCAGGAGTGCAGCACAGGCTGCGATCTACCTGGCTGAAGGGCAGCTCTGTAGAAAGGGACCTGGGTGTCCTGATGGACAGCAAGCTCAATATGAGTGAATGGCATGCTGCAGTGGCAAAGAAAGCCAACAGGATGTTGGGCTGCATCAACAAGGATATCACCAGCAGGGACAGAGAAGTCATTATCCCACTCAGCACTTGGCAGGCTAAACCTTGAATATTGTGTTCAGTTTTGATCCCCACTATGCAAAAAACATGTGAACAGGCTGGAGAGGATCCAGAGAAGGGCCACAAAGATGATCAGATGATCAAAGGACTGGGAAGCTGCTGTCTGAGGAAAGCCTGAGAGAGGTGGGTTTATTCAGCCTTGATAAAAGGCTTAGAGGAGACCTCATCATCAGGTTCCAGTATCAAATGATGGCTGCAATGAAGATGGAGACTCCTGTTTTACAAGGAGTCATATGGAAAAGAAATGGGTACAAGTTACTCCTGGGGGGAATTTGACTGGATACAAGATGAAAATTTTTCACAACAAGAAAAATCAGCCATTGGAATAATCTCCCCAGGGAAGTGGTAGAGTCCCCAACATTCAACACTTTTAAAGTTCAGCTGGACAGGGTGCTGGGCCTAGACCAAGCTTTTGTCAAGAAACATTAGACCAGATGATTCTTTATGTCCCTTCCAATCGGGTATTCTATGATTCTGTGATTCTGAGAAATATTTGCCATTTTCCAAAACATTTAATTGGATGTGCTGTTGCAATGGATCTGGAAACAGCAGTTTGGTTGCCTCAAGTAGTCCTTGTCTTCTCTAGGACATCTTCCCATTTCCTATAATGCACTATTATGAATTCCCATGCCACATCACCTCTTTTCATCAAAAAGGGCACACTTGTATGAAGGGATATTTGGCCAACCCAACTTCAGCAAGAGTAAAAATGCTCCACCGTAACATTTTTCTACTAAATATTCTAACGAAGCGTAAGAGCTGCCATTTCAACATGGATGAATATTTGGCATGATTTTCTGAAGAAATATACAGATTTAAATTAATCAAAACTGTGAACATTCTGTAGATTTGAAAACCACAAGATTTAAAAGTAAATATCTTTAGAAAAATTATGACTTACCATTTCACGACAACTCCGCTGTAATAAACCCTGAAGTAATTAAAAACATCTTGTAGTGATTTTAGCAGTCTGGCCTCTAATTGTTGACTGTGTATGTGCATGTAGGCATGCATAAATGTATCTGGACATTTGAATTTAAAAAAATACATGTAAGTCCAAACCAGTCTGTTATATCATTGTTGATGCTGAGTTTATTCTCCCATACATGTTTGAACTGAACTTACTGAAAGGCGGCAGACAGGATGTACTATGATAATGTTAAGTCTTCCCTTCATATCTTCAGCTTAAGAGCTCCACAAAGAAGTACATTAAATCCAAGTAAGGCTGAAGTGAATTCTCAAAAGGAAAATTTGAAAGAGAAAACAGTTAGAAACTTCAGCAGCTAATTGCTGTGCAAATTCCACACAAGAAATAAAACAAAATACAGGAAGATAAATCAATGAGTCATGCTGTAAAAATATGTATTGGTAGATTTTCTGTGGCAAAGGAGTCCCTCAGACAACAGTTTGGATTATTTTAAGAAAGCAAAGTTTAACTTTGAACATAAATGTAGTTTTGTGTTTTTAAGTCTTTATTAAACACAGAGATCTATAGCTATTTAATGAAGTCAGGATGAAGAATACACAGATAAACTATGAAAGTGTGTAAACTGTCCAGTACATGCTTACTGTTGGAATTTGCAGATTTTCATTTCACTTCTAATCATCGTCATCCTTTTACTGCACATTATCTAGCAGTTCATTTTCTTAGGTAAAGTGTTTGTTAGGAACATAAATTATACTTGCCTATACCAACAGGTTGCTTTGGGTCGTGCCAAAGAAAAGTACATAGAAGTTAACAGATGTTTAAAAACTATGTTTTGTGGCATTTTTTTATTCTTCAATAAGAAACAAACTTCACATGAATCCTCCCCTGGATAGCTAGTAAAATTAACAATTAAATATCACTACTTTCAGCTGTTTCTCCAATGTACCTTCTTTGACTTTCCACACAAACTGGCTCTGTGCACTTCAATAGTGAGGGAGACAAGCAAACTGTCAAGGTTGGCACAAATTTTGAATTAGTATAAGAAAAGAAGTGGCACATGAACAGGATTGGAGGAAGAGAGAAAACTAAAGCAAATTGGTGAAGAGGAACACAGCATATATTTGCTTTCTGGGACCCTGCTAGCCATATTTATAACACTGTATTCCCAGATATTCTCAGAATGTTCACATAGGAAACATAGCTCAAAAATCCACCCAGAAGTTATTTCCTTCCCATTTATCAATGTCAATGATTTTTGCATCCCAGCTTATTTCTTTTTAATTCCACTACCTTTGTGTTCTGTAGGTTTAAACTTATCCCATTCTAAATGTATAGTTTTCACATTCTTACTTACTTTTCAAAAACCACCTTATTCTCTAAGGTTCGACACAGTATTTTAAGAAATAAAAAAAAGACTAAACTATTTCTTTTTAATATGGTATGACTCTGAAATTCTGGTACCTGAAGGCTGATAATCTGGTGAATGGGAAATGTGTTCTAAAAATATATATTTACTTTACAATTAGTAAAACGTATATAAGAAATGAGTAACCGGTAAAAAAAAATCTAATGGCTAGTATTTATTTACTTTCATGGATGAAAATCAATGGATAGACGAAGGGATTCAGAGTTAAAAAATTGAAATCTTTAGATTATTTATTTAATTTCGTCTGCATTTTCAAAACACCACATTTTTCCAAGAGATGGCTAGCTCACAGTGGTGCAAAGTGAATCAATAGGTTTAGCTTTTTCACAGGTTTTTCTGTATCAAAGATGCCTCTTTTTTTTGGCAATAACATAAAAACATCAAAATTTGAATTATGAGGATTCTTGGGATAATGATTAGAAGCCTGAAACCCTGCTGTTTCTATCTTCACATTAGATTTCAGGCTGTGACTCCCTTTCAAGCTAACAGTCTAATATTGAAGTTTTAATATTTTAATTAATACATATTGTTTTATAGTTAATATAAATACTTAATATAATTCCTTAATAACTAATTAATTATACATCAATGTCTAGTCATCTCCCTCTTTCTAACAAGGTTAAGTTTCTGCAACATGAAATGTCAAAGTCTTTTCTTAAACTGAGCTTCAGAGTTTCATCTTCAGTTATATGAAATCAGAATAATGTCCTTAAGATTTGCTTGAGTTCTCATTAAACTGAAGGATAATATTGAGATGGGATCAGAGTCAAAGCACAACACGTCGTTCTTAGTGCTTGAGAACTTGCTTTCTCCACTTTGGCGCTGCTCACGTCCTCAAAATGATGGCTTTGTTACCCAGTGTGCAAAGATGCAGTTCTTTCAGCAGAACCACTGTGGGGGAGATTCACCGTTCATAGTCCTTGATTACATGTACTATTCATCAAGGGTGAATACTGCAAATACTTACCCTGGAGGGCAGGGGAAAATTGAAAGTGAGTGTGTACCTTAAACAGCCCAAGAGGTGAGCCATAAGATCTAATACAGGTTGGCTGTTCTGTACCCAACCTTCTCTTAACTGTAATTAATTGGAAATTTTTCACTGTTTTGAACAGTACTAGCACTGGGCCCTGCAGTCTCTAAATAAACCTGCTGTAAACTACTTTCTGTAATCTCTTTCCCATTAGTGATATCATACAAATATCACATTTGAACATTTCACTTGAGCCATTTTTTTCAGCTCTGACGTTGCACAAAGAAAATGAGATTGTAGTCTAGTTGAGAGGCGTCCCTGCCCATGGCAGGGAGGTTGGACTCGATGATCTCTAGGGTCCCTTCCAACCCCTACCATTCTATGTTTCTATGATTATCTGTGCAGTCTAAAACTCAACTTGCTCTATGTCACAAACAGTGTTTAAAGGTGGAAGAGTACCTCATCACACAAGTACACTTGACATTTTTAGGATCACACACCAGTGGAAATTAGGTATTGTGGATTCTTTTAAGAGTTTTACGTCCTTAAGCTTAATATCCTCAGAACATTTTTTTAATAACTGAAATGCACATGTGTAAAGATTCACAGAATAAAACAAAACAAAAACAAAAACCAAACCAAAAAACAGTACATGTAAAAGCACTTACTAGAAGATGCATTCCCGAGAATAATACATGTTCTTCTAATTGAAGTACTGCAGATCCAAAAGTAAAAATTAACATCTGTCAGGGACTCCTTGTAAAATGACTGCTGTGGGTATAAACCTGGTGCAAAATACATACCACATTCTAGCTTCCATTAGTGATATCATTAGCAGATTTTGTAAAGATTAGCTGTAAGCATATTTATGAGATCCTTTATTCCCTTCTATGGATAAAAAAAAAAAAATGTATTCCACCAGTATACAGTTGTTTTAAGAGTATGAAGGTTTTGTTCAAAAGAAAGTGTGAGTATTGCAAAAGCTTTCATTAAGTTAGGCAATAACTCCCTTTTTACACTGTTTCTTTTACTTAAAGCCAGGACCAAAATGCTTGTGGTCTCTACAATTGCTTTCAACATTTCACACTTTGCAAAATGGGGTGAGAATGTAAACAACCATATCTCAATTAGTATCCTGAACTTACTAGTTTGTATATTTTGCAAGTTTGTTTGAATTTGTTGCTTTGAACTAGAATTACATGATTTATATTGAAGAAACCCCTCAAAACCACTCTTTGTGAAGTGATTCCAGTATAGGAAAAAATATCCCACTCCCCTTCACTCTTGTCTTTGATACATTGCAATAATCTGTACCTTCTCTTCTTTTTCTAGCTGATCTATAAGGTTGAGGGGACTGTACTTCTGAAAAGCTAAAAGAAACATCCATACATCACCCATAGATCACAAAGTTCATATTGAATGTATATTAAATGATTAATTTCTTTCACTGGAAAATATCACAGCTTCCTTATCATCCTGTTCCACCTTCTCTATTCCTGTTTCGTTTCCTTTCCCACTGAGATATCTGCACAAGGTTAAAGAGACAACATCAAAAAGAACTAGTCACTGGCCAATCCTCTACTAAACAGTTGCAAAACAATCAGTCTTATCCTCAGTTAATTCTGAAACGTGAGCAGGTGGTCAGTCCTGAACAGAGCCCTGATCTGCAGCTAGTGCAAATCAGTGCCACTTCACTTGAATACAATTAGACCAACTTCACACCATCTAAGAATACACTTCAGGATGTAGTTTAGCTAATGCCAGAGCCAACAAAAAGCAATCCTCATTTCTTAAACCCAAGGTCAACTTAGGAAAGCAGTGAGTTATTGCTTGCTTTTGTTTGTTTATCATTCAGAGTCTTGTTGTTGTTTTATCTTTTATTAAGAAAGGAAAGATAAGTGCATTAAGGTGTATGTATCTTTCAAGCCTTGAAACATTTTATAGGTCTGTGTAGACAACTGATGCTATCTTCAAAGGCAATAAGAAGAAAATATACTCTGTAAATGGTATTTTATCCTCATAGTTTAAGGATTTTAGTGTTATTTGTAATAGCTGCAGGGATTCATAATGCAGGTATATGAAAATTAGAATTTCTCCACATTTACAAACTTTTTATTATGCATGCTATAGGCAAGCTAGAAAATATAGGTATGCCAGTGATTAGAAGAAGATACATTATTGCTACATTATAATGCACAAACAGGTTTTATGTTCTTCTGCATAATATTAGAAGCTCAAATTTATTGAGTTACAGCACCTTATCATCACTCTGCTTTTAAATTAAGGCAGCCATCATTGATTTATATCAGGCATAAAGAAGTTTCCTTGTCACATTACTTACTGGTACATGGGGTATAATTCTGATAAAGTATGAAAGTATGCAATAGGGTTATTAAGAATAATTTTCATGAGTGTAAAAAAAGAAAGCAAAATCTATTCATTTTTACTGTTAACTTCTTCAAAGTGATGCCCTCTTTTTATTTACTATTATCTGCTAAAAGAACCCTGAAACATTCAACAAATCTGCTTGAACAATTTTTCACTTTATAAAGATAAAGTGTAAATGCAAGATACCTAAAAGTTACAAATACAACTATGATAAAGGGGTGCAATCATATCTTTCGTTGTTAAATATCATGGAGTGAAGGAGGTTATGATAGAAGTATTTTGACAGCTTAAAATTCATTTCAGTTGTCTAGATAGTAATAACTAGACATCTTACCCCATTTTCTAAATTTAGTGAACACATGACCAGGAAGCAATTCATACAAATGGGTGAAAGTATGTAGTTAATTCATTTTCACATTTTGAGGCTGCAGATTGCACATGTGGGTTTACTATGTATACGCATTTTTTATTGTATTTCATATTTATCGGGATCCTCATATTCATGAAGAAAAGTGGTCCTGTAGTAAATAACACCTGTAGAAAAAGCACCATAGTCTGATCCTGTTTTTATAATCCCCCTTCAAATCCCCTTCACAATCAACAGCCAAGGCAATATAATTTTTCAATGGAAGCTGTTCAGCTTTCATGTACATTTCTTAAGAAATTTAATCACAACTCCTGAAAATGAAATTAATCACTAGTCATTTCTGTTCCAGAATTATATTAAACTAAATGCTTACTTCTGCAAACTATTACTGATTAGGGCAGTTGAATTTAAAAAATGATCATTATTGTATTTCTCTGGTTCTTTAGGAAAATTATGGAGAAAACAGATTTGAAATGATGATAAATCAGAGGCTGATGGCAATATAGGAAACATTCTATACTGTGATATTTTAGGATATATTGAGGCATTCAATTTCATAAATTACAGGCCACCAATGCTAAGATACTTCCACAGCATAAATAAATGCCTCCTAGAAAAATAGAGAGCCCACTAAATGCACATACTCTAGTTTTTAAATAAAACAAAACAGAACAGAGTGATATGGTATATTAGAGTGGCTGAAATATTCTTTCTGGTTGACAAAACGTACATATGAAAAGAAACATAAGCTTTGAGGATTATTTTATCTTCATTATTTGATTTGACATTGTGCTAGGTACTTGCTATTATTTCTTAATTCAGTTGTCCACAATTTTCAGAAAGGAATTATCATCTCTGTCATTTAATGCATGGCAGGGCAGTTCCATAAGTATGAATGTGGTTAATTTAGTGAATATTCTGATGCTCACAGGATCTTAATGGGGAAACTGAAGAGAATAGAGTATCAGATCAATAAAATTGCAAATAGTATGAAAGAAATTGCTTGACAGTCACAGTACTAAGCTCTTTTCAGTTATATTTTGGTCTTGTAAAACATTGTTCACACTATTTCAATTAATTAAATTATTATCTACAATTTCGTTAAATATTATCCATGCCTCTATTCAGGTTGAAGAATGGCTAGGATCCCCTAAGTAATAGAACAACTTGAATAGAAGAAGAAAAAGACATCAGAAATACTCAATCTGTAACAATTTTACTTGCTCTTCTATTTCTTTTCAAAGTCAGTCCAGTTAGTTTCTTCTACACGGGGAACAGTATTTAAACTAACTCAGCTGTCTTTGCATGGAAGATGATGTGAGAAGATGATGTGAGAAGATGATGTGAGATATTAAGGTTTCCAGGGGACTGGCAGTAACAAAGAGCAGGAACACCAGTAACACCTTAAAATGGCCTGTCTATTTTTGTAATCAGTATCTGATCATTGCTTCATTTATTAGGATTTCTTAAAGATGAGAATTGAAGAAGAGAGAGAGAGGCACTATATTATACCTCAGATTCTGGATATTTGAGGTAAAATTGTCTTTTATTCTTTTTTGGTGGAAGTTAAATTGCCATGGTGTATGGTCTTGAGTAATGAAAAAAAAAAGTATGGGAAAACTTTTATAGAGCATCTTTTAAAAGTAAGACATCTGTATGTGGCAATTGCTGACCCAAAGTCTGACTGAGTTTTGCTGTCTTTCCTCCTGTGATCTGGGAAAATTGCATAAGAGCTGATAATAAAATATAAAACACTGAGGCTGACTCTAAATCTGAGTTACTACCAAATGCCACGTTGATGTTACTTGATGTTAAGAAGAATATATGCCAAAAGATGCTGAGAATAAAAACTTTTTTCATTGCAAGGCTAACTCCACTGTTTGTTAGTAGTCCTGGAATCTAATTGCCTTGGCTAATATACAGTGGCTGGATAACTTATTACCCAGAGTATGGATTTTACTGTTGGGCCTAGTTTTGCTTTTACTCCATCACATTCATTTGCAGACACTGAGAAAATAATAGGAGTCAGAGAGTTAAGTAAAAGTAATGCCTTAAAGCCCAATTTAATTTCCTAAATTATACAGAATACTACCATACTATTTCAAGAAATATCAGATGATGGAAGCAAGTGGAGCAGAGGTGATAGGAGAATTATTTTACTTCATTTTGAACACAGGTTATACAAACCAAATGTGAATAAATACTCTTCTTAAACTGAGTTCATGCCAAGATTTGTGAAAGTTAGGAACATCTGTAAGCAATATGCCTCACAAGACATAATTGCTGAGAATACTCTAGTTTTTATTTATTTTTGCATAATTCAAATATCATTTAGTCTATGTTATGTTCATATGTAGTAACAGGAATCCAAGTTGTATGAAGGTTTACTCAACAGTCATTTGTAGTTAGTTACTCTTCACACGGTGCACTCATCTGTCCAGGTGATCTGTTTATTCAAGATTTGTATCTGATTGAATGTAGATTGGTAGTAGACAACCATATCATATCTTTCACATAAATTGTATAACTCATCTTTGGTAACAGTGTAATGATAGCTAAAAATGATAACACTGTGAGGAACTACCACAGTTTGTGTTTTGCACAAAAAGTACAAGTAAATATAACAGGTTTTGATCTTTCTCCAATTACTTTTATAGGTGTAGATGTATCACTATATCACTGTATGTGGCACAGTGTGTATAGAAGAGGAATCAAGAAATAATTTTAACTATCTTCAGTGTGTTAAAAGTAATTTTGAGAAGAGTCTTGGGTCAATAATAACATAAGGTTCTGTATTTAATATTTCTCCTGATGACAGAAGTAGCTGTCTTAAAAATGGGGAAAAAAAAAGAGAGAGAGAGAGAGAGAGAGAGAGAAAGGAAAGCTGGACAGCTGCTATTTTTGGTTAAGGATATGATAGTTTATAAAGAAAGCTCCCAAAGAAGAATGCAATGTTTATGTGCACATTCCTTACAGATGATAGTCATTTAAGAGAGGCTTTGTGGTTAAGCCCTGTCAATGGGAATGTATGGATTCTGGTAGGAAGGAGAATTATATACTACCACAATTTGTAGGAAAGTTTTATTTTTAAAGTATTGACTACAAGTTTGTGAAAAAAGATGTTTGAGAACAGTAGCAGTGAAGTGAGGATTTGTTCTTGCTCCTCCTGAAATTGGTAAATTAAAGAATGGATTTAATGGATAACAATATAATCCAGGAAATGTTATGCCAAAGGTAAAGATAATTTTCTAATTTTATATACAACATGCAGCATGTTTCTATAGCAGGAATTTAAGGGTATTTTTTTTAAAATGAAATTGCATTAATTTCAAATGTTTTGCAACAATTTCTGTAGGTTAGAAAGATATTTTGGTAAATATCAGATGTTTTACTATTATAATTCTGCTGGGGTTAACGTGTATTGATATCTTAATAAATTATTCTGTAACAGAAGCCAAATTGGAAACATATGGTTATTAAAAATTGTACAATAATAATCACTACTGTCTCAAGTAAATCAAAATATTTCACAGAAAACTGTTCTCCTTTTTCTATTTGATGGATCAACTTCCCGAAGAAAAAATAAAATAAAATCAGAAACACTGAATGAATGATAAAATCACTGAAAGAACCTCCTTTGAGGATTTCATAAAGATTTTGCTTTCAAGCAATCGTATCCCCTTTCTGCTCCTTTAAGTAGGGTGAACAAATATGGAACACTTTGCACTGTATTCTACATGTTATTGGATTGTCCTGGTTTCACTGGCACAGAATCCTAGGCCAGCCATGGTCTGCAGGCCCTTAGCAGTTTGGAGTAAACGAGGGCAGCTGACCTGTTTATTGGCCATAAACATCATACTTGGTATAAAAGGGGAAGTTGGCTAGGAGGGGATGGTGGTTCTATGCTCTTCTGTTTCGGCGCCTCCTCACTCTGGCTCCTCTTTGCTCTTGCTCCTCTCCCTGCTGCTGAGGACTGCCTTCCTGTTTATTTTGACCTGGCATTGGTATTCATTCAGCTGTTTCATGAAATCTGCTTTCATTTCAAGCTGTGAGGCTCCTCTCCTGATCCTCCTTCTTGGCTAGGGAGGGGTCATTGGGTGTTAGAGCAACTGCTGTAATTTAGCCCCAGATACAGTCTAAAGAAAGACATGCATGCTGACACACCTCCCCCAGAAGTCTGACCACATAACTAATCTTGATTAGATGTTAATAAGCTTTAAAGAGAAAGAAGCTGATATATGAAGTTTAATCTCTTCTTATGTCTTAAGAAGGACCATCAAGGCTAAATTTCAAAAAGACACTTTTAAAAGCCGTGTAATAAATTGCAATGTGGCAGAAACAGTCACTTAGAAAACAAAATAAACAGGTATACAAATAAATGCACACATAAATCCAAATACTTTGTAGGAACAAAGAAGTTGCCTGATTTTAATTGCATTTGATATTGCAGAACAGCAGAACTCAAGCATCGACAGGATTTCTAAAAAGCACATTCCTAAGGCAAAACAGATTCTGCTTTTTAAAGTTACTAGAATCTCTCTGAAGAATCATCTAAAGTTTTAGGATTCTCATTAAATAGGTTGCATTTTGAAAAGTTCCTAAGTTAATTGTCCCATTCCTCTTGAAATCAATAGTAATCAGTGCT
>JAVSBS010007949.1:0-10530 GCA_033124195.1 Coracias cyanogaster | reverse complement strand
GGCTGTGGTTGGAGGTTACTTCACCAGAGTTAGTTTTCATGTCGCTGTCCTGGGCAGCTGTGGCTATGCTTAGCTCATTCTGCAGTACCACTTACCAGCTGAAGCCCAGCACTGCTCGCCATCACGTGTTGTGGCAGTGTGGGTGTCCCCGTAGCAGCTAATGGGTCAGCTCTAGTGGAAATAGAGGCCACATTCCTGGGGTCAAATGCCAGAATTTGTGCCTTCACTGGCAGACACAAAGGGCTCTGTTTCTTGTATTCTTTAAGGAATAAAAGGCTGGTCGTGATGGCGGCATTTGTGTGCTGATCTCTGAGAGGCTGCCAAGAGCCCTGTGCCCCTTCTTGTTTCCCAAATGTTTGTGTGATTCTGTGTCCTTCTTGACAGAGGGTTCCACTTGTCTCCCACCTCTCCAGAAGCAGTGAAGCCAGCTCTCTCGGCATGGCTGGTGGAGATCAAGAGGGTCAGGAACTCCTGCTTTCTGGTCTCTCAGACCCATGCAGCTTGCAGGAGATGCTCATGGCTCATGTGTAGGAAGTCCTGCAGGATGATAAAAAGCTGAGAAGTGCAGCTAAAACACATTTTAGGTTTAATTCTGATGTAAAACAGTGAAATACATAGTTGCCTCAGAGATGAGCTCTGCCAGATGGTGCTGCTGATGAGAGAGAGGGCTGTGTTGAGGTTATTCCTCTTCCATGATGTTTGGGAAGATGTACGGGACACATGACAGTCTGACTTGTCCCCTCTTCCTGGCTGTCCTTGGGGCTGTGGCTGCCCACCAGCTACCGCTGCCCTGCAGCTCACCCCTGGTGTGCATAGCCATGCCGGTGTGGTGGGAGAACCAGGTGATGGCAATGTTTTAAAAAGTCCACTCTTTCAGCAGGCAGCACCTCCCAGGAGCTAAGGGCACAGGCAGCCACAAGCCTCACTTGATGCATTTGAACATCTTCATCCAGGACTGCAACAAAAACGGGCTGCTTTTGTTCTGTCCTTTATATTTTGCACAGCAAAAGCAGAAGCTGAGCCTGAGTCTCCTCTGCCAATGGCTCTGTAACCATCTCTTTTGTTCTGTGTCTTTCAATTTTGGCTGCTGGGGCAGTGTGGCATCTTGCCACATAGTTAGGAACGTGGGCTAGTGTGGGGTCCCGGCTGCTCTCCTGCACCATGACGAGCCTCCTGAGTCCCTCCTGTGGCCACCGCTGGCTCTAGACTTAGGTTTGACCATGCTCGTTGCATTTTTTGGCCTTTGCCCGCGATTAATTATAACGGCATAAGCATCTCGTATGTGTGCTGTTCATGGGATGACTTTGATGTGTGGTGGCAATGGCTGATCACTTGGTTGACGTTTTATAATCACATTGTGTGTATTCTAGATGAAGTTCTCTTCTGGCTGGCAGGGCCATCGAAGAGGTCAGGGGAAAACTGCAGGGAGGGAGAAAGGGAAAGGCATCTTAAAACACAGATGTGACTCATTCTGTAGAAATGCAGATTAGAGTTTGGTTATTTCTCTAAAAAGAATGCCAAAAGAGCATCTTTTTTTTTTCCTTTTCCCTGAAAGATCTTTAGAAATCATGGAAGTGGGGGAAACACTGTAAGGCTTCCTGTGGATGCTAAACATAACCAGCAGAGAACTTCATTGTACCACACTGTGTTGTTTTGTTTCTAGCTGCAAGTCATCGAAGTGTCTTTATCTTGGGTTTTGTTTGTGTGTTTTGTTTGAGTTGCTATGTATCCACCTAATTCTGAAGTCCAGACTGCATAATATCTTGATTGAAATTTCTAGGTAAATTATTAAACCCCTGCAGACCAAAAGAACCTTCCCTTTTACATAGAAGCAGATTCTGGAGTTGCTGAGTGTGATGTTTCTAGTGCAGTAAACTATGGTGTGTGATGTGCACTGGTGTATGCATTGGGCTGGGATGTGTTTCTGGAAACAGTACAGGAGTACTTGCTGTCTTCCTAGCTAATGGTGCTCTTTATTCAAAGTAGCATTGAAGAGCTGGAATTTTTCCTTGCTGAGGAAAAAAAAAAGTAGTGCAGGACATCATGGATTTGCTGTCTCTCTGGAGCACACCGTGGGAGCTGTGATGGAGGAGTTGTGTACATAAGACAAAGCCAACGTGCAGAGTTTCTTGGGGACAGGCTGGAAGCGTGCCTTGCCCTAATGGCCCCACACACAGCTACATACCCTGCATAGGGTGGGCCAGCTCTGAAGAGCAGTTGAGTGGCAGCAAGGGACATCAGGGCGTGACCTGCAAAGCTGCTCACATAGGATGATGCTCAGGTTGAACTGCTCGGAGGCTCTGGGACCATCCTCCTGGTCATTTTGCAGGCACAGGCAGAATTCCTGTGTGCAGGAGAAGTGCAGGCCTCTTTTCTGCTCCTGCTGGTGGGTGTTTTTTGAGTGAGTCCTGAGCATGAGGATTGTGAATTTGTTTTTTGTGTTGCATTTGTGCAGGGGTTTTAGCTTTATCAAGCCTTGGGGTATCAGGAACCCTGGTAGTGGGATACCATGTGCAGGGAGAAGTAGCAGGCAGCCAGAGCATGCGTCACGAATCTGGGGTGCAGGCTGTTGTTGGAGCTTCTGATTTATGAGGAGATAGACGCAAGAGGTATGCATGGGGTCCACTCGCCTCCCTCCAAACAGTTGCACGGGCCAGGACCCGGGGCTGCCTCTGTGGAGCCTTTCCCCAGACCCTGGCAGGCCAAGAGAGCAGCATTGCACCTCTGTATTATTTAAAACAAAACAAACCAAAACAAACCCACAGTGACCAGGCATGAGGCATCTCCTGGCTGGGACTAGGCCCATCTCTTCGGAAGAGGCGGCTGCTGCTGCCGGTGCAAGTGCATGACATTAAGTAACCGTGGTTCTGAACTGGGGCATAAGCTGTAGCTCTGATCCAGCCATGCTGACCTCAGTGTAGATCAGAGCTAAACTAAAAGTGATTCAGTGAATTTCTGCCACCTCATCACATTCTTGTTAGTCACACGGTGCTGTTGGGTATTGTGCATTTGTGGACTGAAGGGTTGTGAGGTCCCTCTCTCTGCACTATGCCAGGGATGGCTCTGGCCTCTGGAGATGGTCTAGCACTTAATCAGCCAAAGGCTGAGGTGCTCTCCGCCATCCGTCCTCCACAGTGCTGTTCCTCTGAGGGTGGCCTCACTATGTCTAAGGACCCTGATCTTGGAGGAAGTGTTGCCATGTGTGGGGAGAACAATAATTCTCTCATCATGCAAATTATCTCCAGAAAAAATAAAGTGCATATCTGAGTGGGAAAACAAGAAAAAACTCTGTTCAGATGAGCACTTGTTTGTGAGAAGCCTTTCTCCTGCCTGAAGAGCAGGTTAAACCATCCAGTGCTGGTGGTAAAGCAAACGGGAACAGCCCCTTAACCACTGGATAGGATGGACCTAGCCCCAGGTGGACCCCAGTACTTTGTAGATGATGGCTGAGACCTAGGATGGACACTCAGGTGGAATGGGAGAAGGTAGTGACCCATCCAGCAGAAATGTCCAGTCTCTGGTTACGGGTTCCCATGAAGCACCAGAGCACCAGGTCTCGCCGCTGGGCTACGTGCTGAGTGCTGCTGAGGTTTCCAGCCCCAGGGATCAGATGGATGGGCAAGATACCTTCTCCCCAAGCAGCTGAGCTCTGCTTTAAAGAGCAACTGAGGCACCTACGGGCCTGTGTCTTGTGAAAAGCCCGTGGGAGGCTTTTAAAAGTGGTCATGTTTGAAAATGTACTGTCACACACATCCACACAAAAATCCCCAAAATATTTGAGTCTGCATAAGCTCTTTGCAGTTTTACCTTCGTGGGTTTGTTCTGTTTGCCAGAATGAGTTGGGTTTGGGGCTGGGGTGGAACGAGCTCTCCAGAGGATGACTTTTGGTTCGTGCTGTTGGCTTACGTGGTTCAGCAAGCAGTTGGCCAAAGGGACCTTTTCCACAGTGTGCACTGCTTGGTGCATGTGGCTCTGGTCTCTCAGCGGTCACTTGCCATTTGCTGGTGACAGTCTGCACCCCCCTTTTTCTTAAGCCCCAAATCTGTCACAGTGGAGCTCTCCACTGCCCAGGGCTGTGCAGCCAGATACTGCTTGCACTCTGCAGTTGGTGTGCAATTGCCCATTTGTGTCTGGTCTGTGGCGGTTTGTGTGGATGGGCCTAAACCTTCAAGTTTGTGCAGTTTTTGCTCTTGTTTGAGGCCTGACTTGTGGTGGGCCCTTTGGAAAATACAGCCTTTTCACTTTGCTGCTTTTTTTTCTTTCTTTCTTTCTTCCTCTATTAGCCATTTCTAGCAAATTAGTGGTCAATCCTGCATTAATCATCTCCAGGATATTTCAGTCTATGGACTTCTAATTGACTGTGACATTGTGAAATTATTCCTCTCAGCAGCACGGCTACCTCAGGGCAGGGGCAAACCCACTGGTGAAAAGCAGCACTTTAGGATCTGCATCAAAAGGTCAGAGGAAACGCCGGGTGCTGGCTGGCTGCAGAGCCTGGGTGGAACAGCTCATGGCTGTTCCATGAGCATGACGCCTGGCACAGTCACTACTGAGGAGCGTTACTGAAGGGAAGAAAAGCAGAATGAGTATCTGGTGTTTTACGACAAACATCCTGTAGCATTGCCCTAAACATCCAGTGTTATGGAAACATAGGCTTGAATGTGTAGTAACTGATAACAGCTGGCAAGCTGGAAGGCCTGCGGCTGTGTCCAGGCACAGTGGTCATTCCTAGTGGGACACTACCCTGATGGGACATGTAGAGGAGTGACATGGTGTCCCTGGTGCTGGGAGGTGCCTCATGCGGGCTGTGGGTCCTCAGGAGCTTCTAGCTGGGTTTAGGCGACTGCAAGGAGTATGGACCTGGAGGATACAGGAGGTGGCGAGTCTGCCGGTGCTGGCAGGGACAGGCAGGGCATGTGGGGGCCAGGGAGATACAGCAAGCCAGTCAGGCGTGGGCTGTGTCGCAGCCTGGATAGTGGGAGATTAGAAGACACGGAGACCAGGGTGAGTGTCTGTTCTTGCAGTCCGTGCTTCAGCTTGCACTACTTCCACCCTTGGAGTCTGGGAGTGTTTTGCTTTTCATTCCCTCCACCCCAAGCAGCCCCCCTCACTCGAGGGCAGCACTGCTGGGCAGCACTGTTTCTGTGGCTGTTGCACGTGAATTTGGGGGGGAAAGGAGGAGGACATGCAGGCCGGAGGGAGCCCAACCCCACACTGACTCTCTCCCTTTGCCTCCACAGACTCACGCCTCACTATGTTTACCCCCAAGCTATCATCCAGCCCAGCATGGTGATCCCTACCCCTGTGCAGTCCATCACGTCTCCCTACATCGACTACACCGCCGCCAGCCAAGCCTATTCCCAGTACACCACAGCTGCCTACGATCAGTACCCCTACGCTGCCTCCCCTGCTGCCGGCTTTGTGGGATACGGCTACACGGGCGCAGTCCAGCCTCCCATCACCGCCAGCAACCCCGCGGCACCCGCCACCGCCTTCGTGCAGTACCAGCCCCAGCAGCTGCAGCCCGACCGCATGCAGTGAGGGCCCTGCCTGCGCCTTCGCCACCCAGGACAATCTTTTACAATGGAAGGATATGACTAGGACAACAAAAGCAACAACAAAACAATAAAAGAAAAGAAAACAAAAAATATCACCCCCCTGCTCCCTTATCCCCTTTACGTAGGTGCATATCCATACCTAAGCTATTTATAGTGTTACGGGCGAACCCAAACCCTTGCAGTCTGACTGTGCTTATGAAAATGGACTTCTGGTAAGTTGTTTTTTTGTTGGTTTTTTTTTTTCTCCAATCTGGACAGATACTGTCTTGGAAGATGTTCTAAAAGTGACTGAAATGTTTCACAGGAAAACTACAGATTCTTGCACACATTGCGGTCTGCTTCCATTACCCGTGGTCTTCTTTCCACCCCTACCCCATCAGCCCTTCCTTCCTCATCAAACCTGCAATCCTCTTATTTACTGCTGAGGTACAGAGGTACTCGGAGAACATGGAAAAGAGCAATCTTATTTTTTGGTTGTACAAAAACTTTGTAATACTCAGAGATGCCTTACAGAAAAAAAAAAGAAAAAGAAAAACTATTTTTTAATATTTATTGCGATTTTATTCGCATGAGCTGTGAATTGCAGACAGAAGAATAGTAGTAAGTATCTGCCTTGTTTAATTCTCATTTTACTAAATTATTGTATGTAGGTAAAAGTTCTTAAGTAATTGCTGAATCACTTCAACATGCAAAAGGGAATATTGGCTTTAAGGAGAGCAGAATATTCCTTTAGTCAACGCACTGTACTATTTTCTTATTGTAATTGTTACTCTGTTAAGATTATCTCAAATTTAGGTATATTTTTAAATGCAAAAAACCAACCAAGAATACTGAACATTTTGTCTACTTTGGTAGATCTTTTGTTACAATGCTGCAACCTATGGAGACATTTACAGTATTTATGTACAAGAGATTTGGGGCTGTTGGCCAGGGAAGCTTAGGAGAATGTCATGAGTGGAGCAAAAGAGAAAAAGGTGTTATGTCATAGAACAAATGGGTAAATGTAACCTTTTTATGCCTATAATCCAACAGCCAAATAAAGGAAGAGAACAGATGATGTAAGTTAAGTGCATTTCTACAAAGAACAGCAATAAACTATTTTAACTTTTAAAATTATTTGACACTGTATGTATGGTAGCATGTTTGCTTGGCTGAAGCCAGACCTGGTCTGGGCTATGCTGGGCCTTCACCCACGAGCAGTCAGGGTGGGCTGGGACCATGTCCCCAACAGTGCAGTGGAGCCTGGCAAGAGCCCCTGCCCGAATCCTGACCCAGCATGGCCACGGGTGCCACCATCTTGTAGTGTGTCCCATGCACCATTACTTGCTGTGCACATCCCAGGTCACCATGGGGTTTTTGAGCTCCTGGAGTGTCATGCCAGAGCCATGCAGTCCCCAAAGCTCATGCCCAGCACCAGGCACTTGCTCACGCTCAGTGCTGCCATCCTGGTGCAGCTCCAGTGGAAATGGGGGCAGCTGAGATCAGATTCATCCCAGAATGCTCAGATATCAGTTCTGTTATATGCTTAGAATAAGGGGTTTTTTTCCAAAACTGAATCCATCCAGAAGTGGTTGGTCTGCCAAAGCCTTGTCCTGGTTCAGGGCTGGCTTGCCCAGAGCCTCAGACCCAGCAGGGTGCAGGCAGGCTGCGGGCAGCAGCAAGGCTCTGGCAGGTTGCCCGCACCCCTCAGCCTCCCTTGCATTCCCCAACCTACTTGCTTTAGAAACTGGATTTTCAGATTTTGACAGTTACAAACTTCAAGTATCATTTTTTAAAAGTAAGAAAGATTGTTCAATTTGATTGCCTTAGTTACCATCTCTGTAAAGGTTATGGCAGAAGTGGTGCAGGAAGTCCCTGAGTCTTTGGCACCAGCATATATCACTGGTGAAGGTGATGATGCCTAAAGCCATCCTGGGGAAGAGGGTGCTGTAGGATGAAAGCAGAGGCTCTGTCTGATCAACTGCCCTGGTGAACTTCAGGGTGCACAGTGGGCACTTCTAACGTCATTAATAGGCCTCAGAGTAAACAGCCCATCTCAATGAATGGAAACAGCTCATTCCTCCCTTGCTCGTATTGCGTGAGAATGCAGGTCCTGGTCGGGCTCTGTTCATCCTGCCTGGGGTTTTATGTGGGTGACATTTATTTCCTTTTTAAGTAATTACTTTCTGGATACAGCTGTGGGGCTGCCAAAGGGGTAAGAGCCGAGTGCCGCATCCAGCACGGCACTGGCAGGGAGCGAAGCCTGGCCCAAAAAACCTGCCTTTGAAGTACTATCAGGGCTGGAGATTATTCAGCAATTCTTCTTTCTCCCTGTCATGAGTCTTTCTAAGGAGGAGGAGGAGGGAGGGGAGGATTTCAGAGGCTGAGGGGGGTGCTGGGAGCTGCCAGGGAGTGCTCAGCCCTGGCCCCACGGCATTGGGGTGCCAGTCCTGGGGCAGTGCTTTTGCCTGGCTCTGGCACTGCTGAACATCTGCTTTTGCCTTCATCGAGGACATGTGTCTTCCCCAGTCAACAGGAAAACCAAGGCCTCTGAAAATTAATTTGTTGTTGAAAAAAAATAGACATCCAGTGCATTTTGAAGTGAGAAGAGTGATGATTTTCCATTTAACTGACATTAATTTCCTGAAAGGTGGCCAAAACGGGCAGGAAGGGAGAGCGCAGGCGGCATGGAGCAGCAGCACGCTCCGGCCCAGCACCCAGCCCACCGCTGCCCAGTGCCATTCCTGGACCCTGCTCAGCTTTGCTCTAGGCTCATTTCAAGAAACAATCACATCAAAACAGCTCAACCTGCAGCCTTTCTGTTTGCAAAAACTCATCTGAGAAATTGCAGCCAGGCAGAATAATGAAACCATCCTGCATGGATGTGGGGTTGGGATGGCAAGTGGCAAGGGAAGCCTGTGGCTGCGTCCAAAAAGGAGCCCAGACACTATCTTGGGCTGGTGTTAGGCTGGGAAAGCGGGAAGAGCCTGATGGGTTGCTGTATTAGACAAGCAAGAGTAAAACACGGTGCATGAGCCGGGGATGTGGATGAGAGGCAGTGGCTGTGTGGCTCCTGAGGGCTCCTACCTCCTAGGGTAGTACAGGACAAGTGCTTAAGTTACTTTGCAATTAAGGGTAATTTTTTTTTTGCATACCTTGCTTGACAGAGTGTGCTCTTTCACCTGCACCATGTGCTTTATGCTGTCCCAGCATGAAGAATGCTCACCTCAGAGCAGCTCAGCTCTGCTCCCAGCAGACAGGAGCCTGGGGTGGGCATGGGTTTGGGAGTCACAGTATCATTTGTAAGAGCTTCGGTGCAACGATGTGCAGCAGGGAGGAGCAGCAAGGGCTGGGTGGTTTTGGCAGAAGGCAACCCTGGCAGCACCACCTGCTTGGCACAGGTTCTGGGGGATGGGAGCTGCCATGGGGGACCTTGTCCTGGGCACATCCCCATGGCCATCCTATCCTGGCAGCTCACCTGGTGTGGGCCACCTCCCCACAGCTGTGCCCACATGCCCAGTCATTTGCATCACAATTTTTTTTTTTTTTTTCTTAGGAAACCGTCACACCAGGGCTGTGAGGAATGAGGTTTGACTTGTGTGAGCTGGAGAGGCCAGCCCCTATGCTGTCCTGGGGAAGTGTCACCATAAGTACTAGCACCAGGATTCTGGTTATTGCCCAGATGAGCCCAGTTGCAACACGGCATCATCGCCCTTCCCATTCCACAGCAGCGAGCCAAGAGAGAGGCCCATAGCCCAGGCTGCATGCTGAGCTTCATGACTGGTGGCCAGACCCTCCCCACCTGCCCGCTGTGGGAAGGGGATGGCTCGGGTGAGATTTCTGCCCTTTGCAGGCCCTACCTTGTCCTAGCACGTCCCTGTCACAGAGGCACAACCGAGGGCTCTGCTGCCAGCAGCCACCCAAACCCTTTGGTGATAAGGGGCAGAGGGACACTGAGCCCATGTCTCCGCAGCCCTGCGTTATCTGGCTGAGACATTTGGGGAGCCCTGTGGGCTCCCACCGAGGTCCAGAGCTTCACAGTGGCACTCCCAGCCAGTGGCCATCCCTGGGAGGGAGAGCAGGGGGGCACGGGGGGTCCCTGCCAGCTCCCGCAGCCAGTGAGCCCCAGTGCCAGAACTTTATGGCTGAGAGGGAAAGGCCGAGCTCAGGATTTATTTGCATAGAAACTGGGCTGCTGTTGGCACTTACCCTTTAAAATAAAGTTCACAGCAAAATGTTTTTACCCCCTCGCATACAGGGAATGCTAACAGCATCCTTTTTTATTTTTTTTTCCTCTTCTGGCTGAAACTTGTTTTTCCCTCCTTTGTGCCCCTCTGAATCCTGCCAGCGTAGAGATTCCCTTGTTCAGAGAGAAAAAAAGAAAGAGAGGGAAAAAAAAAGAAAAACTTAAGCCTGGGATTAAAAACCATCACTAAAATAGTTTGAATAACAAAGTCAACTGACTCACTGGGAGCCCAGTGAATGCCTGTCACGTATCGCCCTTCGGCGGGAGCTCGGTCATGTGTCTCACTAGATAGTTCCTGGAAAAGCTTCTGCTCAGCCTGATAGACCTGTGGCTGCTGATACCACTGCGCCCACACTATGGCCCGCTCTCCCAGAGGGCTGTGGAAAACTTCCTGAGTTTATAGGGGCAGGGGTGATACATCAATCTCCCTTGGGTACCAGAGATATCAAGTCTTCTTGTGACCTGGGTAACAACCAGCCGTAAATGGTGACAGGGGCTTCTCCAGCCTCAGTAGTCCCAGCACTGGCACTCTGGGCCAGCAGCCCCCTCCACCCTTATTGATGTCTTTAGCAAAGGGATTTATGTTGGGTTGTTGTTTTTTTCTTCCCCCACTAATTTTTGCATAGTTTTGGCTGCATAAATAATAAAAAAGTGGCACTTTGCATGAGATATAAAAGCAGAGGGTTTGTAAATCCTCCCCAGGCAGAGCCAGCTCACCATGTCAGACACGTCATATGTGACCAGGAA